>CAMOHE010046525.1:0-89309 GCA_946598075.1 Artocarpus hirsutus | reverse complement strand
GCCGGTACGTTAGAGGCATGACTCTTGATGACGTAGACCTGTTATTCATAGATATGAAATCCATAGCTCCTCTTTAGGAGCAGTGATATCCTCTTATATGCATTATCCTGTAATTGAAAAATTGGAGCGCTCAACCATTTGGATACATAGGTGTAACCGAATGGTATGCTGTCTTTAGACAGTAAGTTTTTCAATGGTGAGATAATGGAACGTAAGATAAAAATAATTGGGAAGGTAAGACAGAACTTGTCCTTAAGCCGATTATGGATAATCCTATGGGAATACGATACACTATGATATGTCATGGAGACTTAGCTATACGGGCTTTGTAATTCTATAGAGTTTGAGAGTGCAGCTCCAAGCTTTTAGTGGAGTAGCATTGGAGTTGATAATTATGAAATGTATATCTAGGATATTGGGTTTCATAATTATCGGGAGCTTGAGCTATATAGGTCCATTTGGTCCCCTTTGCTAGCTCATAAAATCCTGTAACGATACGGTATGCTTTTACAATAATTGGTGACTTATATCAGATTTATTAGATTGGTTGAAAATTTAGAAGAATCAAATAATTCATGTTTGTTATCGGTTGAATTAATTTTGTGACAAAATTAAATCAAGATAAACTTGTTGAATTATTGGGATCGGATAATTCTTGTCTGTTTATCAGTTAATTTAATTTCAGATAAATTAAATCAAGATAAACTTGTAGAATTATTAGGAATCTATTTATTATCCTAGAGATTATCTAGATAAAGTTGTTTTAATTAGATAACTTCTCTATTGGGTTATTTGAATTAAAACTGAGGCTTTATCCTATAGGATCTCGAGTGGAAAATAAAAGATTCACGTGATTTTTATTTCGACAGTTAGGCCTGCTGATGGGGCAAGTTTAGGCTACCGATGGGGCAAGTTTGGCCTGCCTATGAATAAGTTCGGCCTGCCTATGCGCGAATTAAAAATCACATTTTTTCATGCATTTTTACGCATATCTTATCCAGTATTGATTCGAATTTAATTCTGTTTTAAATTTTTGAGACCTTATCTGATAAGGAATAACCCTAGACCCAACTTCTATAAATAGGGAGTGAGTCTCATGAGTTATTAAGATCAATTGAGAGATTAAGAGTGATAATTTGCTGGTGAGAATCTGAAACTCCCTGAGAGCTCTTGTTCACAAATCACGAACACTAGCTTTGGGTTCTCTCAATTTGTTGGAAGGAGAGTCACCTTAAGGAAGAGCTATACGTGTGAGTCCACACTCACTTCGATCGTGGATAGAGAATAGTAAAGAAGACCAGTTGGTTGAGGCTCTTCTGGAACGTTACTTCTCTACACAGACTTCAGGAGCTTTTCGGTGAATACAAGATCAATAAGATCAGGTTACTTTATACATATAGCATGTCAAACTTATGTTTTAGAAAATACTCTGATTTAAAATTTTAAAATTTTGCTGCGTATTATTTTTTCAACACGGCCTACCGACAAGATGAGTTCAGCTTATCGAACTCATGAATCTAGCTTGTCGATGATCAAGATTAGCCTGTTAAACTGGAAAAATCTGGGAGATTTGAGGCTACAAGTGTCGGTCTCCCCGAACTTAAAATTTCATTTTAAACCTTTTTTTTTTCAAGTCCCAAAGCATGCATAATGTCCATAAATGCTAGAAAAACACATTGGAACACTTTTTAACACTTTTAAACAAGATTTACACAGAGATTTTCAAATAAATCCAAAAATGAGAAAAAGAGAAAAAACTTACTTTAGCTTAATCTTGTTCGATCTAGCTTAGATTCATGATGATTAAGTTCTATGAACCTAGAATTAAGGTTTCCTAAGCTCAAAGAACTCAGATTTTGAATTTCTAAGAAAATTAAGAAATTTTGGGAAAGTTTTGAAATTTTGAAAATAAGTAAATTAACATCAAATTTGAGCTTTGAACGAAGTTTGTAGCAGCCCAATCATACTCCTAAGCTCCCAATACAACTGAAGATCAAGGCTTGAACTCAAAATCTTTGGAATGAATTTGAGAAAGAAGAGAGAAAGAGAGAGGCAACGAGAGAAAGGAGAAAGAGAGAGAGGAAGTGAGCTAAGAGAGTGAGGGAAATAGAGGAAGGGAAAGAAATAAATAACGAAAGAAGCGGCGGTGGTTTTGGATAAAACCATGGCCTATCCTTGGTTTTCACAAACAGATCTCAAGTGATTCAAGAGGGATTTGTTTGAAATTTGACAAATTGTTTCGTTTAAAATTCAAAATAACAAATAAAGATAATTAAGAGTGATTAAAAATAATTAAAAGTAGTATTAATTAAAAATATTACAAAATAGTTAAATTTAGTTTAAATTATATCATGGTACGTTAATTCATCATCTTATACTCTAATTATACATAATTAAATTCAGGGTGTTACAAATCCTTTCTATCAAAGAGCAGATCAAACAAAAATGCATCTATGCAGATTCAAACAAATCTCTTTTTCCTTTTTTTTTTCCATCAAAATAACAACAAAATCCTTTGGCAATCTTACAAAAATTACAAATAAACAACAACAAATCTTTTTTCCCCCATAACATGATAACAAACAGATTTGAACAACTGTTTCAATTTTTTTGTCTCTCGACATCTGAACAACTGTTTCAATTTTTTCATCTCTTGACGTCATTCTGCTGTTTAGTACCTACACCATACCGGTGACGAAGGAGATTGAGATATCAGGTGGTGAAGATCGGTATCCATGCTTCCGCCATAGTGAATCGAACATCACGTTGTCAGATTTTTGCGAATCAAAGGTCGTTGTCGTCGGAGCTTTGTGAATTAAAGGTCACCGCTATTAGAGCTTCATCAGAAGGCAAAGACCAATACCCATGCTTCTGCCATGGCAGATTGAAAGTCACTCGGATCTTTGTGAATCAAAAGTCATCACCATCAGCCATAATGAAATGAACGTCATGCCATCAGATCTTCACGGATCGAAGGTCACTGTCGTCAAAGCTTCAAGAATCAAAGGTCACTACCATCCAAGGCCCACGTAAACAAAAAAGTCAGTCGCAACATCATCTTTCTCGAAAGCTTTGTACAGTAGACTGACGCCACTAGAAGAGAGGGAGAGAGAGAGAGGCAAACGGCCGTCGTGGACGTGGAGGTCTTCGTCAGCATGCTGTCGAGGACAATGGAGAGTAGATTGGAGAGAGAGAGCTTGAAGAGAGAGACTGGAGATAGAGGGAAGAGCGAGAAAGAAAAGAATAGGGAAATATGTGTTTGCAATTTCTCTAAAAAAAAGATATTAGGGTTTTTGGTTTAAATCGGGTAAAAAAAAGTCAAACAATAAATCACAATAAAAACAAAATAAATGGAAAAGGGATGGCTTTGAAAAGTTAAAAAGAAAAAGGTATATTTTGATAAGGGGTATCCATATAGGGGTGTTTCATATAGTTTTTTCTTCTTAATATGCTCCATCATCTTTATTTAAGTCATGCCGATTTGTGGTCCTGAGGAGCTTTTTCCTCTTTGCCTTTTCCCGTTCAGAAAGAGAGTAAAATATTTAATGTCTCCCAAGGACTGTTTATATATGGTGCACCTATTCTTACCCATAAAAATGTTGATCTCTTTACGCCTCCCTCCGTTAAGAACGTATACATAAGAACTTGGGTTAATCTCATATATGGTCCCTAAGTTTTACCTTCAATTTTATTTTAGTCTCCGACCTTTGAAAATCCTACTTTAGTCCCTAACCTTTCATTTTGTTCTATTTTTGATCCTTTCATTAGATGAATGCTAAATTTTGGATAGAAAAATCACATGTTGGGCACATAATTGGGACTAAAATTGTAGAGAATATAAAGTTGATGGACCAAAGATGAAAAACATGTAAAGTTCAAGGATCAAAACGGAAAAAACATGTAAAGTTCAAGGACCATCGCAAACATTAATTTTGTTTCTTTTTATTAGTTTAATTAGCTAAACCTTTTAAAATGACAAAAAAGAGTTAATGTTGAATAAATGACAATAAATTGAGCACAATAAATATAATACTAGTTTATGTACTACATTCACATAACTAACATTTATTTAAAGTGTCATAAAATAGGCTATTTAGAGTCGTATACAAGATTCAAAAAAATCATCCAAACAAATAGAGTGAATATGAAAGGTTTGATATATAATTTAGAAGCCTATAGAAGGTGGAACACAAGCTAGTATAATATTTTTTGTGCCCAATTTATTGTCATTTATTTAACATCAACTTTTATATTTGAACTAATTTAAAAAGAAAAAACAAAAAGAACAACATTCATGCTCCATGAACTTTAGGTATTTTTTTTGTTTTGATCCTTAAATTTTAGAAAATTTTCAATTTTGGTCCTTGAAATTTAGATATTTTTAGTTTTGGTCTCTAAACTTTAGATTTTTTAATTCTAGTTCCAATTATGTGCCTAGCACATGATTTTTTCGTCTAAAATTTACATTCATCTAACAAAAGGACCAAAATTAAAACAAAATAATAGATTAGGAGTAAAGTGGGACTTTTTTAAAATTTGGGCCCAAAATGGAACCAGAAATAAAGAGACCCTACGAACTTTGTGCAAGCATGATGCTACTTTTTTCTAATTTGTTTTCCTTAATCCGTTGGTAGTTTGTTCTGTTATAAGCTATAAACACAAAAAAACTAAAATAATAATAATAATAAATAAATAAAATTGACAAAATGTCAGCCATTTAACGAGGAAGAGGACAAAAAGCACCATCCCAACACGTCAAAGAGAACAGCCTAAGAGATAGAGTTAAGTGTGATTGTGTCAAAGGAGCTGCATAGGAGTACTCTTTTTGGCATGTTAAGAGCTACCATAAAGAAAGCACCAACTCTAGAAAACGGTTGTGACACTTTTTTCCATGCCAAAAGGACAGTATCGTGGGATAGAATGGCACGTCACTTTTTAATATAAAGGGTAAAATAAGGGTGTGATGGCTATAAAATTTTTTTTTGGAACAGAGGATGGGTGGTGTGGCCTCATGTTACCTAGGAACAATCGTTACTAATAATTTATAAATAAAAATACCATCTCTTAATAGCATGAGGTCTTTTGGGTTAAAATCTAAGGACAAAATTATGCAAACTTAAGTCTAAAACATACAATATTATATCAAGTGAAAATACGAGTTGTTACAGGTGCTATAAAGCATCACTCTAAATCATCCTTCTCACATCCACAACAATGTCAAGTGATACCCAACCATTGGAGAGATCTATATTGAAGATAAATTTTCAAGTTCTCTGAAAATTGCCACGTTTACCATAAATTTAAGTTTTTCCTCGCACTTTTTTTCCCCTCAATGTCCATCTGCCAAGTACATGAAAGCTTCAACATTTCATCATCAATTTACCTTCTTTTATTGCACAAGGACGATGGGAACGGTATACAATATTGGTATCCTTTTTCTTCTGCCTAATTGAATAGTACATTCAGCATCAATAGTCAAAGCGAAATTTGAGTCCAGAATTATTGAAGTGAAAGTAGGACAATTTTCTTGACTATTAGACTAAATTAATAATGCCTTCAGTTGTTTGACACCATCAACATCAAGTAAATGCCATTTTTCCATCTTAGCAAAAAAAAAAAAAAAAAAGTCATTTTTCTGATCAAGGAAAATGCCAGCTAATTTGCAGCAGGACCAGTTTCAACAACTTGATCAATGTTTAATTCAAGGGAGCTCTCAAAACACGGAAAACTGGCATCAAATTTTTTGGAACAGTAGTAAATGTAACACTGTTCGTCTAAATAACTCTTTCTTTCATGGTTGGATAAGTGTATTAGCTGTGTCAACTCTGCGCAAGGAATACAACAGACTTAACCCAACCACATAAAATAGAAGAAAGGTTGCAGCCCTTAAATTTGGTAACCGGCTTAGACTAGATCTGCAGTCACAAAAGAATTAATTATAGTTTAACAGAAAATAAGGGTTATACTTAACATGTTTAATAATCACAGCTCATGTCAAAAGCATAAGGCTCAAGAAAATCTGAACCCAATAAGTTTTTCATATATAGAAAGGGATAATGACAAATATCTTCCGTGTTGAATTGAAATAATCTCTAGTGCTTATATGATACTGAAATTATCCTTTGTGCTTTTCTAATTACATTTAAAGGGAATTTTCATAAATTTCATCTTTTGAAACAATTTTATAAATGTCATCTATGTTTAAGTGCGGCATAGCTTAAACATGTGATATAAATGGTAATGTATGAATAAACATATTTTTTAAAAGCGTGGCAATAACGTGTAATTTTCTCTAGATTTAATCCACCAAATCCACCCCTGAGTTTTTCTAATCACAGAATCCACCCCTTATGTTAGATTTAGGCAGAATAAGCTATGCAAAAAGACACAATTATCCTTCATAGAATAAATATGGTACTCTGAGAGACAAATTTGATCTTCAATTTTTTCGCCTTTAAAAAATAATGAGCTTGATCTTTCTAAAAAAGATTTATTTTTCTGATATTCAACAGAGTTGCTGCCCATAAAATATAATGCACCGTGTTTAATCAAACAAAAAAAAAAATCAGGCACACAATTTCTTTTATTTAGTGCAAAAAGTTTTTTTACATAAATTTTGATGTGTGATTAGAAGGACAAAGGGATGGATTTTTTCTGATTAGAAAAACAAAGGAGGAGATTTTAAACACTTGGTAGGTTCTAGCATGTGAATTCAACAACGTGTTTGTTCCCTCTTGCTAAAGTTTCCATATTCAGCAACACTCGTCTTTCTACGTACCAATAGGATCATATGTACTTCCCAGTTTCCAAACAAATTTCCACAAATTTGTAGCATCTCCAAACCAGGAAATCATTGCAGACCATCACTTGTTTAGAAAGACATTTTCCAATAGTACAAACTAATCTGACCTTACTCTTTTTTCTTTGCTTGGGAAAGAGCATAAAGTAAAAGTAATTTAAAGTTTCCCCAAAGAAAAAATGGTGGAAGATAAGACATACGAACCAGAAAAACAAGAATTTAGAACACACCGTTGTCATTTTTGGGGCTTTCTTTCAAAGGACACATTGGGAACTACACTCGTAGATTCATGATTTGTTCCACTAAGAACTTCCATACCCTGTTCCTTGAAGAATAAAAATAGAAAAGCAATTCTCAAGCTCAAATAATGAGAACACCAAAATATACAGATATTATAAGTGAGATATAGACTTCGATCAAGGGACAGATATTTTCAGCATGGAGCTAAAGATAATGACTGAAAAAAATACCTGATTAGTTGAATGTTGCCCATGCATCCGACTAGGCCTGGTATTAAGATCAATTAATTCATTATCCATCTTTACATCACCATCAATGTCATTTTCTAGCACGGCAACAGGGGAGACTCTGTGGTTCTGGTGATTGAGCTTAGGTGGTTGAATATGCTCCCTCCTTACATCATTTGAATCGAGGGGTGGCACCCCTAGCTCCTCTAAAAGGCCAGATTTATCCCCTGGAAACTACAGAAAAATTCACAAAGCAGAGAATTTAGTAAAGTAGACGTAAGAACACATACAAAACCTGCAAATGTCGACTGCTTTCAGTACAGAGAGACAAACCTCAATTCTTTGCCTCAAGACCAAATATCTCCTATGTGTTCTTTTACCGCCAACATGTACATTCATATCGCATTGCAGGCAAAGCGAACTGCCATCTATCTCACAGTAAAAGAAGGCTACATACATTGTCCAAAGGGGAAAAAAATAAAGTATTCAAATCCTTGTCAATAAGATCATCAAACTGTAAATACAGCTTCAAGATGCAGGTTTCAGCCGAAAAAAGAAAAGTTCAAAGATCATGTGCTCAGAAAAACTACCCAATAAAAACTGTTAAAAGCTACATACCAGGGCCACTTTCACATATGTCGCAGCGTGGAACATCACTAGGGTCAGCTAGACCAACCCGCACATGCCTACTGGCAAGTTTATTACACATGTGAACCTGCAATTCCAACAGTACCAGAAACAATGATAAACACATCTGCCAAAATTGGATTGGCAAGCTATGCAGGAAAAAAAGGTTCACTAACTTTGTAAGCAGATGAAGGTCAGTTGCTGTCCTTGGTTATCATGATTTAAACAATATTGACTTCAAATGTTCTAGATTTTCCAAACAACATGTTTGACACGTGATTGAATAGATAAACATCTAGAAAGTTGCTAGCCCAATACTTGCTAGCCCAATACTCTTGTTATGAGCTTTGTTCCAAAATAGGGAATTTTTCCATTTGTATCCCACCAACAATTTTCAACAACGGTCAACAACAAGGTCATAGCCGAGGCCATTGTCTGCTCAAAACTGGCATTCAGGTCTACCGATTAGTTCCCCTATTCTTGCTTTCAGAAATTTGAGAATGTACAAGATATTTGGCACTTAAGCACCTTGTTTTAAGGAGACAATTTCAAGCCTTAACACCCAAAAAGATTTGTCACAGAGTCCAAAAAAAAAAAAAGGAAAGAAATAAAAATTTTCCCAATAGTCCAAAGGAAGAAAGGAAAGATTGAGTTGATTACTGGGCAAGCAATCTAAAAAAAGAAAAAAAGAGAAAAATTAAAGATATTCTTGCTACTAAAAAGAGAATCCTTGACTACAATTTTGTGGATTTGACCTCGTCGGTCCTTATACTGTCTACAATGGTTTTTCAGTGCTTAAACTTTAAATTTCAATATGATGGTCCCCGCAAAATGTTAATAGAAAAGAAATGCCCTTAATCGTCGAACTTCCCCAACAAAAAAAAAAAGTTCACGTATTTTTCTTTATCACTTAGATGGAAAACTGTATCAACACTTATACCAAACCTGTCCAAAAATTCGCAGACCATTCTACTGAATTTTTAAACTCTAGAGACTAGCACTCATTTTTCGGATTGTTCAAAGACTAGCCAGAGAATTGTCCAATTGTGTTTCGCCACAATAATCAATCACAACACAAGAAGGAAAACCAAGTATACCAAAGTGATAATAAGTCAAATAACAAAACTACACGCGGTGGATAGATACTCTTGAAATTATTAATAAGACCAACAAACACAAACTTTTCAAAGCAATCCATTTTGGGAAAAAAATCAATTCTCAAATTTTCCAAATAAAGAAAATTGTTATCTACGTAAGATTGAACGGAATTCGGAAGTTAGCATCAAGTCTGAATTGAGCACCAAAAGTGAAAACAACAAAAATAGATTCTCGCGAAAATGAAAAAAAATATAAAAAAAACCTTTTCATCGCAGGAATGGCAGAGAGCGGCCTCGTCGGCGGCGCAGAAAAGGGTCGCGGCGGCTCTCTCGCAGACATCACAGAGCGTTCGCATTATTTTCTTCTTCTTCTTCTTCTGCTCCTCCTCCTCCTCCAGTTCCAGTTCCAGTTCCACTCTCCTTCGTCTCATTCCTCTCTCCTTTCACGCCCGGAGACAACAAACAATCATCGTTAGAGGGAGAAAGAGACGCGGAGAAGACGACAAAAACCAGGGGTAAATTTGGAAGATTCCTGAGCAGTGAATCGCGTGACAAGGTTGAGCAGCGAGCGGAGAGAGAGACAAATGGAGGGATTTAAGGCTGACAATTTAGGTTTGCGGGTAAGGTTGAGCCCTTGTTTAAATAAAATATGTTAATTTGAATCCGAAGGGTAAAAAAAGTCTAACCTATACACAACCTGACGTGTAGACTGGTTGACCCGATCCGACCCGTGCAACCCGTCAATATACTATTTTGTGCATGTTTGTGTTGACACGACAAACTGACCCGCTAAACTCGATGACCCGCAGCACGATAGATCCAACAATAAGCCTACAAAATAAACAATAACCCAACAAAACAAAACCATAAAAAAAGTTAACAAAACTTTGTATAAGTTTAACAAAAACAAATATGTTAGAAATTAGAACCATGTCAAGTTGGATATACAACAAATGTTAGACTAATTTGATACATTAAAATTAATTTCAGGTTATATGGGTTGCACTAAGGTCACACGAGTTTAATTTAGGTTACACTAGTTGATTAACAACTTTCAGGTCAATTTTTGGGTAAACATGATTTCGACACGTTTTTTGCGGATTATTTCGGGTTGATTTCGTGTTGATTCGGGTCGACCCGAACCCAACCCGTTTTTTGTGCGGATCAGACAGGTTCGACCCAATTCCAACCCGAGGCCTATCTTTCCAACCCTAACCTGCATTTTTCGTGTCGGGTTCGTGTCGTGACCTAAATTGCCGGCCCTAGAGGGATTGGACACTTTCTCGCTCTTGTTTTCTCGCTCTTCCTCGGAGACTAAGAGGAGAATTGTGAAGAGAGAGAATGGAGACCAAAAGCCTTGCTCATTCACTGGTAGATTTTGCGTACTCGCTGCTTCTGATCGACACTTGTCTTTGTGTTTCTTGTATCTGGCTTTGCTTTATTTCCTGTATTGTCATTTGGGTGCGCCTTGTTTGCTATTGCCTATCTCCTTCTAAGCCCTAGCCAATAGGTGATTGCCACATTTTTTATCTCTTTTTTGTTGTTTCAATATTTTTCTTCCTTTTTGTCTATATGGTTATGCTTTCTTTGCTTTAAATTATTGAGAACAACTCGACCAATCCAAAGAAAGAAGAAAGGAGGAGAGGAAAAAAATAATCTTATCAACAAACATAAAATCATGCTTGATCTAATCTAAATGTGAAATTGTAATGTCTCAAAATTAATTAAGTAAGATTAATATATAACATAATGAATTAGTGTACCTAAATATAATTTAAACCTAATTTAATTATTTTGTGATGTTTTCAAATTAATTTTACTATTAATTATTTTTATTTTTCTTTTTATTAGGATTTTTATTTGTTATTTTAAATTTTGAAACAAAACAATTTATCAAATACCAACTACATTTCTTTTTGCAAAACTTTGAGTGGCACATGGTTTTACTCTAAAAACCACTCACTCTCCTTTATTTATCTCACTCACTCTTCGTCTCTTGCTCATTGTCACGCTTCCTCCCTCTCTCACTCTCAAACTCTCTCTCTCTCGTCTCTCTCTCTCTCATTGTCTCTCTCTTTCTCTCTCTCCCTCTCTCAATTTTTGATTCAAAAACAAAGCCCAAGCTTCAATTCTTAACGGATTGGAAGCTCGGGAATGCGTTGAAACAATCACAACCTTGGATTCAAGCTCAAAATTTGAGGTTAGTTTGTTTATTTTTCAAATTTTTAAACTTTCCCCAAATTTCTAAATTTGCTTAGAATGTTAAAATCCAAGTTTTATGAGCTTCGGAAACCATGAATCTAAGTTAGTAAGACTCAAATCATCTAGAATCTAGGTTTGATTCGATGAAAAGCATGTTAAACCAAACTTTTCCTTTTTTCTTCATTTTTAGATTTCTTTGAAAATTTCTATATAAATCTTGTTTAAATGTATTTAAAAATGTTCTATTATGTTTTACTATCATTTATGAATGTTTTGTATTCCTAGGAACTAAGAAAACAGGTTGGAAATGAAGATTCAAGCTCGGGGGGGCCGAGGCTCGAGAGCTTGAGTTTGGAACGTTGAGGCTTGAGTTTGGAAATTTCTAGATTTTTCCAATTTGATAGGCCGATATTGAGCATCGACAGACCAGACTCATGAGTTCGGCAGGTCGATGTTGAACAACCGGTAGGCCAAACTATAGACTTCGGTAGGCCAGATTAGGAACTTCGGCAAGCCGACCAGGCTTTAACAAAATCTGTTGTTTTTACCGGTTTCCACTATTTAAGGCCTAAACAAAGAATTTAACCTAATGGCTTGATTTTATGAACCTTAATGGCACACTAAGGCACCATAAGATAGCAATGTAGAGTAGTATACTCTAAGTTAGATATTAATGAACCTAGCTCATATTTAAGGTTGTTTGTGGTTCCGTAGAGCTAACATATAGTGAAGTAGGACTGCGGTGCTGAGTTACGATACCAGATATTAAGGTAGGACTTTTACTCCCTTCTTTGGTTGCCAAGTTTCTAAATAGTTTTAGCCTCAAAATGATTTCTTTCAAAATGTTTTCAATGAATGAATGAAAGAGATCTTTATCAATGTTTTCATAAACAGTTAAATGATGATATGTTCATAATGAACCACATAATAAATATAAATGATTACACTAGGTAAAATGAGATTCAAATAATGATAGAAATGCACATATGGGCATGATGCCATACTCAGAGATCGGGTCATGTAAAGTGTAACCTTGGAGGCAGGTCCTAAAACCCAGTTGGGCCACTACGGTGGTGATAACTATGGTTTGCCCAAAAAAAGATAATAATATCCTTTTTGGGCGAACAATGAACTGTTTTGGTAAAAATGATTTACTTGGATTTATTTATTCAACTATGTTTTCTAAATATCCTTTTGAATGATAAATTCTATATTCAAAATAAATGTTTTTAAATCCTAGTCCTACTGAGCCTTTCGTTTACATGTTTCTTGTTTTAAACGTTTCCCCCCTTTTAGGTGGAGTTCAGCTTAGGACCAACCGGGAGTACACCGAGTGGACTTGTGAGTAGTAGAAGAGTTTGAATAGGTTATTTGTATTGACTAATCAGGGCATATAATATTTTAATTTTTCATTTCATATATTGGATTGTGGTTATAATTTTAATTATTGCTGATACCCTGTGTATACATAAGTTGTAGGCCCGGTGGACCCAACACGTATTTCTCTCTCTTGATTATCTTATTTTCTCTTATTCACTTTTTGTATTTATTTTTCATAACTGTTTAAAAAGCTTTAAATTTATCACATTTTTCATTATCAATTAAATTCTTAATTGGAAATTTTTAATTAAAATTTGATTAATTATCTTAATTAACCCGCCACGTCACCCCCAGGTTTCGGTGCATGACAAAAATTAAGAAAAAGTGAGAAAGATTCTTAGATTATACTTATTTATTTTCAACAAGGAAATAAATATTAACGATTAATGTTGTCATTTGTTCTCGAAATTTCTTTTCTCACTATTAATGGTTTTCAATTTTTTTCTTGTTAATATGATTAATGGTCTAAGGCTTGTTTTATATTGTCCCATTATATCAAATGTAGTAAATAATGTATCGTAATGTGATTGTTTAAATATTATTTGGGACAACAAAATTAGACAAAGAATTTGAGCCCCAAGAAAAGTTGACCTCTAACATTAAAAGAATTGAATTGATCAGTTTCACTATGTAGCATTGGCTTTAATGGGAGTCAAATTATCTGTCTAATTTTGGTGTCTCAAATAGTATCTAGCCAATTATATTATGACTTATCATTTAATAAAAAGCATGTAAAACCTTCAAATGACATGTTATGTTATGAATAGTTAGACACCATTTAGGATATCAAAAATTTAATAAAGGACTCGAGTCCACTCTTCTTAGTTTTAGACAACTTGGAAATAACCATCCCCTAGGGTCTAAGGTATACACTTTAAAATATGCACCGTTTTTTAGATCCATGATTAGCTTGTTCTTGATGAAAGAGTAGTTCATGATACTTGTCTCCCATACCACTTTAAAAAATTAGGTTCCCTCTATAGCATCAGCTTAAATGGGAGTTAAATTATCAGTCTAATTTTAGTGCCTCAAATGATGTCTAACCAATTGCATTATGACTCATCATTTAATGAAAAGCATGTAAAACCTTTAAATGATGTGTCATAATACAATTAGTTGACAGTATTTAAGACACCAAAAATTTAATAGAAGATTCGAGTCCACGTTTCTTAGTTTTAGACAACTTGGAAATAACCATCCCCTAGGGTCTAAGGTATATACTTTAAGCTATGTACCATTTTTTAGATCTGTGATTAGCTCGTTCTTGATGAAAGAGTGGTTCATGATACTTGTCTCCCATACCACTTGTTTATGAAAGAAAAAGTGCATGATGCTAATCACAGATGGAAAAAAATGGTGCGCGCGTGTAATGGAGCCGAGCTCTTTCTCAAGTGATGGAGGAGTGGAACTCCCGCATAAGTGCAGTTGAGTCGACCTCTCTCTCCCATCTTTTATAAAACCTACAGTCAACCATCTTTTGCATTAAATATTAATAGTTTCATGCCGTTTATGTTTTCCTTTCATCTGCTCTCATTCGTATGTGTTAGTAACTCACACCAACTAAAATCCACTTATTATATCTTATTTATAACCTTGTTCAAAGTCAATTTTCTACCCAAAACCGATTAAGTGATGACCACCTAAAGGATATCACATATGGTTGCTTGCCTAATCTTGTATTTTGACGTTACTACGGATATCTTTTGTCTTAGCGTATTGGATCCACTATTAAGGTGTATTGGTGATATGTCATTGAAATAAGGGAATCAGTAAAGAGTGCATGGTCGAGAATAAACCATCTTGAGTGATGAATATTAGTTCCTTCTTGCTGCACAACAAGAAATTAGGTGAGGTCAATTGATGCAACTTAAGCAGTTATTGCACATAGCAAAAGGGCTTGGACTAATTTCTCATCAAGTACAGCTTCTAATATGCACTTGTGTTCCATTGACCTCGCTTAACTACGCCTCATTGAGTGCGTGTTTGTCATGTGAATGATGACATATTGTGTTTGGTTAAAGGGAGAAATGGAGGGAAGGAGTATTAGTAAAAATTATGAAATAGAATAACGAACATTTGACTAGAATTAGATTCAATTAACAGTTATTGAGACACTCCTTAAGCTAAGTAATAAGCTCATACAAAACCTATATAGTTAGGATAAAGAGTATTAATCATTTATTTACATTAGAAATGTTGTGGTTTATTTAAAAAATTCATCTTAGTACAAAAGAGCCCTGAAGTTGTTGTTTCATTTATTTTCTTATATATTTACAATATATACATACATATTAATTAAAAAAAAAAAAAGAGGAAGGTGGGTTGTAGTCATATCTAAAGTTAGTAACATATCTGTTTACAAAACCATAACAGATTTGCTAAGTCTAACAAAACAGAGTTCAAAATAAATTTCAAAAGTCAATCCCTAATGTCATATGAACAAATCTCTATCAGGCAGCTCTAAACACTCGGCCAACCTCTGCCCGCCTACATCCTTACCTGCATCACAAGAACTAAAATAAGTTGAAGGCTCAGTAAACGGAAACTAATGCATGAACATGGATACTGAAAGATAATGCAATCAAACATTTTACTTAACTTTTGGGTTTCCTTAGATGTGTTAAGCTGTGGTTTTCAAAACCTGTTTATCATAATTTGGCCAATGCAATAGTAATAATATAGGGTCCCATCTTGGTCTTTAGATCTCAGGTATTTGTTGTATTCAATCTCAGTCTTTGTGGCTTTTTCTATTTGGTTTTTCAATCTCAAGTATTTACCATCCTTTGTTGGATATGTTGGTCCCACCCTCATCTTGTGCCCACCTAACTACTAATTAAGAATACTCTCATTTTTTATAAAAACCTCATTTCCTTTTTATATCATATCACATATTCTAATGTAAATGTCATGAATCATAAATGCTTTTCAACAATATATAACATTGTCCTAATTTAATAAATGTGCTGAAGGTCTAACATCATACAATTAGATACTATTCAATCCCTTATGCAACAAACTCATTGAATCAAGTTATAAGTTCATATTATAAGAGTTTTATATTAAATTAAACACAAAACGGACTGAGTAAAACAATATCAAAATGCACACTTTTGGCTAAGGAACATGTTGTATTACTTAGAATATAATTAAATATAAAGATTAATGTTCAATCATCTCAACAAAAATACAAATCAAATTACATAATATCAAACACATAACAATTTTATCACTTTATGACCATATTAGGCTTTCCATAAATCACTAATATTTCTACATATTAAATATCATTTAGGACAATAAATAATTTAAAAAAAAACAGTCCAATGTATGAGAATCAAGCATGGTGCAATCTTGATTGCCACTAAACTTAGTTTTGCATTTTCTTTACAGAAATTCAAAAATAACATTTTAACTAATTTTAAGATATTCATAAACATTCATAATCATTCAATAAACACTATAGAATCAATAGAAATAAAAGAAAGAATCAGATTCTATAAAATTCTCAATTTTGCAAAGAAACTAAATCAACTAGTTCAATTTTGCTTCAAACATGTCCAATTCGAATTTGTAGAATTACAAACCGAGAATTAACTATAAAACTACATAAATACAATTAATTCATCATACAAAAATATATATAAATGAGTGACCTTGCAGGGGATCAGATTCAGGGTTTTTAGAAAGCTCAAAATCCTTTATGTTCTATGCTTAAAAGGGTCAAAACAAGTTTTGTTTTGTGAATTCTGAAATTCTATGACGATTTCAATTTTTTATAGGTTTAAGGGCTCCAAAGATGGAAAGAAATAGAAAGAAAAAAGGGTGTGGAAAAATTTAAGGTTACAGGAGAAGGTAAAAAGCAAAAATGAAATTTTCTATTTCATTTGACATTTGAAAGAAAGGTGAGAAAAAGAAGGTAGTTGCTTTGCCAGCTTTTGTTCGTAGGATTTGACGTATGGAAAGGGAGTTGAGTAAGAGATTCCAACTAATAATTAAGAAAATAAATCAAGTACAACCAAGTGTAACTTAATTTGCTATAACCTAGTCAACAAACTAATCAATTTGCAGCATTTTGTATACTTTCAATTCTAATCAAATCTAGCATTCTAAAAGAATGAATCACACACCAACATTCCTTAACCGAGTAATCAAGATTTTCATTGTAATTAGAACTTTAAGCACATGCTAAATCATGCATTGGTAATTCAATGTCATATTCAATGAATATAAGTACATTTATATGCGATTCAATTTTAAAAATCGTAACTACTCATGCTCATGAAAATATGCTTTCCCTATGCCGTAATTCAAATAATGCATATTCACTAAATGCATAGATTTGTAAGGTGCATATTACTGGTTAATGTAGCATTACAATCCTCTCTCGCTTAAAAATTTCATCCTTGAAATTTGACATACCGAATAGTTCTAGATACTTCTTTCGCATCTTTTCATATCTTTCCTATATGGTCTCTTCTATTGAATGATCCCTTCATAAAACCTTTATAAGTTGAATCTTTTTAGTCCTCAACTCTTTTTCTTTCTATCAAAGATCTATACTAGTTTTTCCTCACATGCTAAATAATAAGTTAGTCCAACAACTCACAACTCAAAACATGCTAGGGATTTGGAATGTACTTCTTGACCATTGACCTATGGAAAAACATCATGTATGCTAGATAATGATGAAGGTAAGGCCAATCTGTATGCTCTGTCACCAACCCTTTCAAGAATTTCAACTGGGCTTAACTAACCTCTTTTCCTAAATCTTATGATACCTTTCATCAGAGCAACATTCAGAAATACATAATCCCAAAGAGTATCTCTAGATCTTTTCATCTTTTTTTTGCATAACTATTCTGTCTATTTTGTGCTATCTTTATTCTTTCAAGTATCTTTTCCACTATCTTAGTAGTTTTCTATATCATCTCTAGAACAAGTAATTTCCTTTCTGTAACTTTAGTTTAATGATCAAAGATCTACATTTTTTTTCCATACAGTGCTTCATAAGTCTCCATTCCAATTGTCGCTTGATAATTATTGTTGCAAGTAAATTCTACTAGTGGAAGCTTTGTATCCTAACTCCCATGTATATCAAGCACAGAAGCTCTAAACATATCTTCCAATATCTGAATTACCTTTTCTGATTGTCTATCACTTTGAGGATGAAATCCTACACTACATGCAATCTTTGTTCCTTTAGCACTTTGTAAATTCTTCCAAAATGCAAATGTGAACTTAGGATCCCTATCAGATAGTATTGAAATTGGCACTTCATGCAATCTGACTATCTCTTTAATACATAAGTGAGCATGCCGGTTCATATTATAAGTGGATTTTACTAGAAAAAGTAGGTTGACTTCTTTAACTAGCTACAATCACCCATATAGAATTAAATCTTTTTTAAATTCTAGGCAATCCAAGTACAAATTCTATTATAGTGTGTTCTCATTTCCACTCTAAAATTAATAAAGGTTTCAACAACCCTACTAGTCTTTGATGTTTAATCTTAATTTGTTGATAAGTTAAACATCCAACCACAAACTTTGTTACTTCTTTCTTCATTTTAGGACACCAATAATGCTACCTTAAATCTCTATACATTTTTGTGTTACCTGAGTGTACTAAATAAAAAGTCATATTAGCTTTTTTCAAGCTGTCCACTTTAATACCCTTGTTAAAGTCACACACAACCTCCCTTTATATCTTATAATCCTATCATCAACAATTGAAAAGTTTCGTCTCTTTCCTGCATCAATTTTGATTCTCTATTTAATCAAATACTTGTCCACCATTTGACCTTCTTTAATTCTATCTTGTAGCATAGTTTGTAATACCAGGATTCGTAACCTACTCTTTCTTTGTTTTGGAATTATTTTAAGCACCAATCTTTTTAAATCCAACAATATTGGCTTTTGAATGACATGGAGGATGAAATTAATTTTATACTCAAGGCATCAGCAACTACATTTGCTTTTTACTAGCATAGTAATTGATTGAATAATTATAGTTCTTCATAAGTCTTAAGCATCTACGCTAACGACAACAGCAAGTTCCAAAACACGAGGTAGATAATTCTTTTCATACTCCTTTAGTTGTCTAGAGGATTAGGTGATTATCTTATCATTTTGCATCAAACACAGCCTAAATCATTCTTAGAGGCATTATTATACACCAAAAATCTGCCAATTCTTGTTGGGATGGTAAACACTAGAGCTGCAATTAGCATGTGCTTCAATTCTTAAATACTCCTTTCACAAGCACCAATCGACTAAAATTTCACATTCTGTTAGGTCAATGACGTTAATGGAGTGGCTATTTTGGAGAATCTTTCAAGAAATGGTCAATAATGCCCCTCTCATCCTAATAAGATCCCAACTTTTGATACATGTAGCTTTCATTTTACCTGGATCAACATTAATTCCATTTTTAGACATTATGGGGCTGTTTGGTATTGTTTTCAAAATAGGTGAAAATGTTTTTGTTTTAAAAAATAATTTTTTTTTAGGAATTATGCTAAGAGTGTTTTTAAAATTTTTGTCTCAAAAAACATGTGAATGAAAACAAAAACAATTGAGGCCTATATATCCTAGGAATGCCACTTTTGTTAGAAATAGTGCCATAAGGAGTAAAATATTATAATATGTTTTTAGAGACATTTTATTGATAAATAGTTTATTTATTTTCATATACCAAATGTTGTCCTCTTTATGTTCATTTCATTGAACATATGATAAGCAAACAAAAGCCTGAGATTGTTGATATAAACCTTTAAAAATCGTGCATATGATGGATAGATTATAAAGAAGACATGAATCTTAAAGGTGATAGTCTAAATTATATGATCTATAATCGAGGGAATAAAATTGGACGCTTTATTCATACTAAAATTGTTATATTGTCTATATCTCTAACGGAAGATAGCTTGTCTTGGTTATCAGAGTGGGACCCCATGAGTAGAAATATTAGTGCATTATCATAGATGACGATGTATTAGATTGGGATATAAAGTTGAATTGATATGGGTTAATAATTCTGTTTGTGCAAATCAATTCAGTTTAGACAATCATATGTATTGTGTCTTAATTCTAAAATAACTAGTAGGCTCATATTCTTAACTTGTATCTTTTGATATATCAAAAGGTGACATCCTAACTCTATGACGGTATGCATATTAGTATGTTAGAGACATGATTTCTGATTATGTAGATTTATTATTCATAGATATGGAATCCATAGCTCCTTTTATAGAGTTAATGATATTCTCTTATATGCGTTATCCTGTAATTGGAAGACTCGAGTGCTCAACTATTTGGATACATAGGTATAACTGAATGATATATTGTCTCTCGGTAGTAAGTTTTTTAATGGTAAGATAATGGAATGTAAGATAAAAATAATCAAAAAGGCAAAACAGAATTTATCCTTAAGCCGATTATGAATATCTTATAGGGATACGACATATCATGATATGTCATGAACTGTTAGCTTACTTGAAGTTTTGTAATTTTCTATAGTTTGAGAGTACAATTCTAAGCTTTTAGTGGAGTAGTGTTAAAGTTGATAATTATAAAATATGTATCTAAGATACTGTATTTTATAATTATAGGAGCTTAAACTGTATAGGTCCATTGGGTCCTCTTTGCTATCTCATAATAAATCCTGTAACGATACGGCATATTTTTTCTATATATTAGTGACTTATGTTAAATTATTAGATTGGCTATAATTTGATAAGATCAAAAAATTCATGTTAGTTTATAGGTTAAATTAATTTTGTAAATTAATTCAAGATAAACATGTTAAATTATTTGGATAATATTCTATTTTCTATAAGATTATCTAGATATGACTATTTTGATCAGAGATGTTTCTATTGGGTTATTTGAATTAAAACTGAGACTCTATCTAAGAATCTTGGGTGAAAAATAAAATATTCTTAGGGATCAAATTATCGCAAGTTCAACAAGCCGATGAAGTAAGTTCAATAGGCTAATCTCCTAGATCAATCTATCGATTATGCGATAATCTATTTACGCATTTTAGACATGTTTTTCATCAAAAGTTAATCTAGATTCGAATTTTGAGGCCTTATCTGATAGGGATTAACCCCAGATTCAACCACTATAAATAAGGAGTGAGTTTTCTCAGTTATTTAGATTAGTTGAGAAGTTTAAAGTGAGTACTCTTATCTCAAAAACTCTGAAACTCCTTAGAAGCTACAGTTTAATATCACCAACTTTAGCTCTAGGTCTTCTCAAGTGGTTGAAAGGAGAGTCACTGGAGGAAAAGCTGTATGATGTGTGACCACCTATCCTTTGATCGTGGATAAAGAATAGCAAAGAAGACTAGTTGGTTAAAGCTCTTCTAAAATGTTCCCCTCTATACAGATTCGAGCCTGCTTTGATATGCAAAAGGTTAGTAAGATTTGTGATTAATTTATGTATATAGAATGTCTAACTTGTGTTTTTAAAAATACTCTGATTTTAAAATTTTAAAATTCTATTGCGTACTTGTTTTCTAATAATTGGTATCAGAGCCAGATTTTTACGTAGATTTATGAGTTTGTGATCATATTATATATATAAATTATGTGATCTTACTCTCTTTTATGCTTGAATGTTAATTTTTTTTAGAGAGTTGACACTCTAGGGTTTCTGTATATTTAAGTTGTCACGAAATTATGTAGTCAATGTTCATTAATTAATTATGGCTGATTAAATATTATTTAATTATTTTTTAATTAATTAATTTATGCCAGTTATGGTTCCTTAGAGGTTAGAATATGTATCTAGGTTTTTCATATAATTAGATGGTGATCAATCATCACCATCTCAGAATTATTATTTTAATTTTAAATTTGAAAAAATTTTGTAATTAAATAATCATTCGAAGAGAAAACAGATCTAGAAGATGAATGATAGGAGTTCCATTGGTTTTCCTGAGTTTCTAAAATTTTAATGTTTTTTAGTTGTTTAAAATAAAATAGAAAAACTGCTTAAAAACTATTTTCTAAAAAAACGTGAATTAAGCTCAGTTGGTAGGCCGAACCTTTAGGTTCGACAAGCGATGGTCGTACACCAAAGGGCCAAACTTCCAATTCGGTAGGCCATCAGCAAGATAGAATTCTATCAGCTTTGGTGGTAGGCCGAACTCTTAAGTTTGGTAAGCTGATGGTTGTGATTGGTAGGTCAAAGATCAAGTTTGGCAAGCTGGCAAAGAGCTATATGTTTTCAGAAAAGGTGCTTTTTTCGGTGCAATTTTGTTTTCATTTTTGAGACAATTCTAAGAAACATGAAATTTTATGATGACCAAAAAAATAAAACATTTGATCTATGATGGATTGAAGATATAAGGATAAAGAATCAATAATATGTTTTGATTAGTCTTTTATAATCTTTATTTTTCTTTTCTCTAGGATAGAACTATGATATTTCAATTGTTTATTTATTATTATTTTACTTGTGGCTTTGCATATTGCTTTGCTTGTCTCCATTATAATATGTTTTGCCATATATGTTGATAACAAGTTATGTAGAATAAGGAGTCTCACTCATTAAAAATTGTTCATGCATGTTAACATAAAACCTTAGTTTTCAAAATATTGAGTGGGAGAAGATTTTCGAAGAAGGACCTATGACCTCCATCGTTGGTTCATAGATAGCACATGAAGGTTCTGACCCTTAGGAAAGGATTTCACTATATACTAGGTTGGATCTCTAAAAGGATAATTTATTTTAGCATAATTTATTGTTGTACATTCCTAGGTGGCGATTATAAATCATGGATGAAATAGTTGAAACGATGGTTATACACTTAAGATTGATTTTTCTATTAACCTCCCCTAGGAGCTCTATTAATAAAATTAATGGCCAAAGAAAGCGACTATTAATATGAGCTAGATTATATGGGTCTTGGATGGCATATATTAATTGGAGGGGATCCGTGTTCCTAATTGAATTCAGTGAGTCTTCCCTAAGCAGCTTGTTGAATTTCGAGTTAGGAATTATCGTTGTAAGGTTGTGATTTTTCAAGCTTTTGACATATAAACACAATTGTATGTTTACTTGTTTGTGTTATCTTACTAAACTATTTTGGATTATTTGCTTATATTTGGCATATAATACTTTATTGTAGATTAAAAATATCTAAAAACACTTTATCTTTGATATTCGATAAGAACCAATTAATTGGAGAGAATTATAATAATTAAAAAAGGAACCTAAATATTGTCCTATCTTTTGAGAATCTAAAATTTGTGCTGGCAACTCTGTGTCCTCCTAAACCTACCAAGGAATCTACTAATGAGCAAATCCAAGCATATGATCGCTAGAAAGATGCTAACGATTAGGCTCGCTATTATGTTATGGCTAGCATGAATAACGTATTGTAGGCTCAACATGAAGATTATGAGATTACGAAGCAGATCTTGGACAATCTTGAAGACATGTTTGGAGGCCAAGTCCTAACAAAACGACAAAGGGCTCTTCAAAAACTCTTAAATTGTAAACAGAGATTGAGGACACATGTGAAGGAGAACATAATGTTGGTCATGGGTTACCTCACTAAGGCTCAAACCCATGAAGTTGATATTAATGCTGAGTCACAGATGACCATGGTTTTTGAGACTCTGTCAAAGGAGTTCATCCCATTTAGAGCTTTATACAATTTGAGTAATAGACAAGCTATGACCTTAACAAAGCTGATGAAGCAGTTATAGAAGTTTGAAAATCTGATCAGGGAAACTCTTATGGGTGGCGAGGCTAACTTGTTGGCTACATCCAATTCCAATCCTAATCTGAGGAATGGAAAGAAACATAATGCTAAGAACAAAAAATCATCTATTCTTGTAAAAGGCAAGAAGAAGAACAAGAAGAAAAAGAACCCAAAGAAGCTTAAGTGCTTCTTCTATGGGAAAGTTGGGCACATCAAGAAGAATTACAAGGACTTCCTTTCCTGAAGAGGTAAGTGTAAACTTTTGGTTATGCGAACTTGTTTAGTTGAGGAATCAAGTAACACTTGGGTCATGGATTCTGGAGCATCTAATCAAGCTTATGTTTCTCTATAAGGATTCAAAGAAACGAGAAGTCTACTACATTCGGACTTTACACTTCGGATATGCAATGGATTCTTGGTGTTGTCTGAAGTAGTGGGAGACATCCAACTCTATTTTGATAATTATAGGATTTTAGCTTTGAAAGATTGTTTTTATGTTCCTAGACTTAAAAGGAATTTGATATCTATAGCTTGTTTATTTAAAGACTTTTATTCAGTATCTTTTAATAATAAAGTGATGATTTGTAAAAACGAATCTTTTATTTTGTGATGGATGCATGCAAAACAATCTATATTTTGTCAACCTAAGATGAACATACTGCTTAACATTAGGATTGATAGTAATAACTCTAATAGACCTAAAACTTCTCACTCTAATAAGACTTATGTTTGGTATTTACGATTAGGTCATATTAGTCTAAATAGGATTAAAAGATTGGCAGAGGATGGATCTTTAGGTCACTTAGAGGTGAAATCTATACCACAATGTGAATCTTGTTTTGAGGACAAAATGATCAAAAGACTATTTGAGTCTACAGGCAATAAGGCTGAAGGGGTCTATAACTTGTGCATATTAATGTTTGTGGTCCCATGAACATCAGGACATAAGGAAGGTATGAGTACTTCGTCACTTTTATTGATGATTACTCAAGGTATGAGTATGTCTATCTAATCATCATAAAAACAAAACTTTTGAAAAGTTCAGGGTGTTTCAGACTAAAGCAAAAAAAGCAATTAGGTAAACCCATAAAGGCACTTCGATCAGATCGAGGTGGTGAATACCTCTCCGATGAGTTCTCGGAACACTTATTAGAGAATGTGATTTTATCCCATTTGACTATTCTAAGCACTCTGCAGCAAAATAGCATAGCTAAGAAAAGAAATGAGACTTTGTTGGATATGGTTAGGTTTATGATGAGTTATTCAACATTAACTTTATCCTTTAGGGGATATGCACTACAAATTGCATGTTATCTTTTGAACAATGTGCCTTCAAAATCAATTCCTAAAACTCTTCACGAATTGTGGACGGGTAGAAAGACATCCTTAAGCCATATTCGCATATGGGATGTCCAGCTCATGTCCTATATAAGGAAGTGAACAAGTTTGAAGCACGTTTGGAAGTTTGTGTGTTTGTAGGATATCCAAAAGGGACTAAAGGGGTTATTTCTATAACCTAAAAGAAAATAAAGTCATGGTTTCAATGAATGCAACATTCCTTGAGGAAAGTTACATGAATGATTTTAAATCTCGAAGTAAAATGGTACTCAAAGAGTTGGTAAGTGATTCGGTCATTCTGGGGGTCCTAGTTGTAACCAATCTAATCAATATTGAAAAACCTACCAAACAACAACCTAAGGGGCTTCGGCATAGTAGGAAGATCAAGCGTTAACCCAAGAGGTATATGTTCAATGGTGAAGCCTACTTGGCTGAATTGGTTGAACATGATAGGGATCCTTACAGTTATGCAAAGGCTATGGAAGATGTTGATTTAAAGCTCTAGACAGAAGCTATGAACACTGAGATGAAGTTTATGGAGACAAATCAAGTCTAAGAACTTGTGGATCTTCCCAAAGGAGTAAAACCCATAGGGTGTAAGTAGATCTATAAGAGAAAGAGAAGAGCAGATGGGAAAGTCAAAAACTATAAGGCTAGACTAGTAACTAAGGGATACATGCAAAAGGAAGGAATCGATTACGAGAAAACCTATTCGCCTATAGCCATGCTTAAGTCCATCTACATTCTTTTATCCATAGCTACCGCTCTCAACAACGAGATTTGACAGATGGATGTCAAGACGGCCTTTTTGAATGACTATCTTGATGAATCTATATATATGGTGTAGCCAGACAGGTTCAAGGTTAAGGGTCAAGAAAGTAAAGTCTGTAAGCTACTAAAGTCAATTTATGGACTTAAGCAGGCTTCCCGTTCATAGAGCATAAGATTTGATCAAATGATCAAGACTTATAGGTTCAAACAAAACATAGACGAACCATGTGTTTACAAAACATTATGGATGGGAAGGTGGTTTTTCTACTGCTCCATATAGATGATATTCTATTAATTGGCAACGACGTCAGGGCATTTTCATCGGTCAAATTATGATTGACTAAGCAGTTTGACATAAAAGACTTAGGTGAAGTTAATTATGTTTTTAGTATCTAGATCTTTCAGGATAGGAAGAACAAAATGATAACTTTATCCCAAGTGACCTATATAGATAAAATTCTCGAGAGGTATGCAATATAGAACTCTAAAAAGGTGGGCAGCCGTCTAGGTATGAAATTACTCTTTTTAAAAAAGACTCACCAAAGTAAGATGAAGAAAGAGAATACATGAAGAAGGTGCCTAATGCTCGGTGGTGGGTAGTCTCATGAGTGTTATGCTTTACACACAATTTGACATTTGTTATGCAGTTGGGATTGTAAGTCGATTTCAATCGGATCTAGAACCGAACCACTAGGTTGCCGTTAAGCATATTTTTAAGTATCTAAGAAGGACTCGAAGGTATATGCTTGTGTCTTTGGGTGAGGATTTAACACCTTTAGGATACACTGATTCAGATTTTCAATCCTGTTTGGATTAGAGAAGATCGATCTCTGGTTTGTGTTTACTCTAGGCAGCGATTCCATTGTTTGGAGAAGTATCAAATAAGATTGTACTTCAGATTCAACAATGGAGGCCGAGTATATGGCAGCTAGTGATGTTTCAAAAGAAAAAGTGTGGCTCTGCAAGTTCCTTTGGGATCTTGAGGTAGTTCTTAGTATAGATAAGACAGTATTACTGTGTTGTGATAACACTGCAATGATAACTAATGCTAAGAAACCAAGATTTCATAAAAAGAGTAAGCATATTCATCGAAAGTATCGTATGATAAAGGACTTTATTAAGGGCGGGCATGTTGTTGTATACAAAATCGCATCTAAGGACAATTTAGCTGATCCATTCATGAAGATACTAACTGTGAGAGTTTTCAAGAGGCATATGGAGGCTATGGGGATGCGTGATATGTCATATTTACTCATTTGTGTAAGTGGAAGATTGTTAGGCATGGTGCCCTAAGGAGTAAAAGGTTGTAATATATTTTTGGAGACATTTTATCAATAAAGAGTTTATTTATTATTCATATACCAAATGTTGTCCTCTTTATGTTTATTTTTGTTGAACATATGATAAGCAAACAAAAGTTTGAAACTATTAGTCTAAACCTTTAAGAATCATACATATGATGGACATATTATACAAAAGACAAGAATCTTAAAGGTGATAGTCTAAATCTCAAGATCCGCAAGCATGGGAATAATGTTGGGTGCTTTATTCATGTTAAGATTGTTATGTTGCCTACATCCCTAATGGGAGATGGTTTGTCTTGGTTATCAGAGTAGGACACCATGAGTAGAAACATTGGTGCATTGTCATAGGTGACGATGTATTCGATTGGGACGTAAAGTTGAATTGATTTGAGCTAATAATTCTATTTGTGTAAATCAATTCACTTTAGACAATCACATATATTGTGTCTTAATCCTGAAATGACTAATGGGCCTATATTCTTGACTTATGTATTTTGATGTATCAAAGGGTGACATCTTGATTTTATGATGGCACATATATCGATATGTTGGAGACACTACTCTTGATTGTGTAGACTTGTTATTCATAAATATGTAATCTATAGCTCTTTTTGTATAGTCAATGATATTTTCTTATATGTGTTATCCTGTAATTGGAAGACTAAAGCGTTGAACCATTTAGATACATAAGTGTAATCCAATAGTATATTGTCTTTGGATAGTAAGTTTTCAATGGTAGGATAATCAAAGGTAAGATAAAAAATAATCGAGAAGGTAAAATGGATTTATCCTTAAGCAGATTATGAAGATCCTGTGGGAATATAACATATCATGATATGTCATCAACGGTTAGCTTACTTAAAGCTTTGTAATTTTATATTGTTCGAGAATGCAGCTCTAAGCTTTTAATGGAGTATCGTTAGAATTGATAATTATAAATTATGTATCTAGGATACTGTATTTTATAATCATAGGAGCTTGAACTATATAGGTCCATCAGGTTTCCTTTGCTAGCTCATACTAAATCTTGTAATGATATGGCATGTTTTTCCTACATATTGGTGACTTATGTTCAATTATTAGATTGGCTAAAATTCTATAATATTGGTTAATTCATGTTAGTTTATCAGTTGAATTAATTTTGTAAATTAATTCAAGATAAACATGTTGAATTATTTGGATAATATTTTATTTTCTATGAGATTATCTAAATATGACTGTTTTGATCAGATAACTTTTTATTGTGTTATTTAAATTAAGACTGAGGCTCTATCTAAGAATCTCGGATGGAAAATAAGATATTCTCAAGGATTAAATTATCGCAAGTTCGACAGGCCGATGCGTTAGTTCTGCTTGTTGATAATGTAAGTTCAGCAGGCTGATCGCCGATCATATGATAATCTGTTTACACATTTTAGACGCATTTTTCATCAAAAGTTAATCCAGATTCAAATTTTGAGGTCTTATTTGATAGGGATTAACCCTAGATTTGACCACTATAAATAGAAGGTGAGTTTTCTCAGTTATTTAGATCAGTTGAGAAGTATAGAGTAAGTACTCTTGTTTGAGAAACTCTAAAACTCTCTAGGAGCTACTGTTTAATATCACGAACTTTAGTTATAGGTCTTTTTAAGTGGTTGGAAGGAGAGTCACTGGAGGACGAGCTATATGATATGTGACTACCCACATTTAGATCATGGATAGACAATAGTAAAGAAGATTAATTAGTTGAGGCTCTTCTGGAATGTTCTTTTGGAATGTTCTTCTTTACATGGATTCGAGCCTACTTCGGTATACAAAAGGTTAGTAAGATCTGTGATTAATTTATGTATATAGCATGTCTAACTTGTGTTTTGAAAAATACTCTATTTTTAAAATTTAAAAATTCCACTGCGTACTCGTTTTCTAAAAACTTGTTCTAGCCAACATTCACATTGCATAAATTTGGCATACAACTCATTATTTTCCTTGAGAACTTGCAGCACAATTCTTAAGTTTTCTTTGTGTGCTTTTTAATTCAAAAGCAAATCAAAATGTCATCAATAAACACAATCACAAATTTATTAAGAAACTACTTGAATGCCCTATCAGAGCCAAAAATGATGGCCGCTTTTAAGAAGAAAAAGAAAATAGGAGCAAGTATTAAAGGAAAAGAAAAAAAGACACAAAAATGCAACCAAACACCATAAAAAAAGAGTGAAAAAAAGACGAAAAAGGAAAAAAATGGAAAAGAAGTATAATAAAACCGTTTTGTAGGTAGAGAGAAACAATGAAACAAGGTTTAAACTTTAAAAACTCCCGCCTTATAACCAATTGAGGTTCCTCAAAAATATTAATTGATTTGTATTAGTGTATTCAGCATTGTTATCCCCTGAACTTGTCAAATATTTGCATTAAACTTTTAATTTTAACAAGCCACTCCCTAAACTTGTAAATATATAGCAAATCACCCCTTATTGATAGAATTTTAAGGCCCCGTTTGGTTTCATTTTTAGAATTTTTGAAAATACTTTTGTCTCGAAGCAAGTCACCCCTTATTGATAGAAACTTTAAGGCCCCATTTGGTTTCATTCTCAGAATTTTTGAAAATATTTTTGTATGTTTTTTGAGACAAAAATTTTAAAAACACTTTCAGCATAATTCTCAAAAAAATCTTATTTTTCAAAACAAAAACATTTTCACCTATTTTTGAAAAAAATACCAAACGGCCCCTAAGTGTTTGAGTAAAATTAACATGTGATTTTCACATGAATCGTTTTAAGAATATAAAAGTTTTTTATATAAATGTTAACCCAAATTTATATTTAAAACAAAGTTAATTCAAAATTTTCTATCTTAATAAAAACTTAATTGCTGATATTAATCACAATAAGTTCAAGTTAAAATATATAAAAATAACTATTCATATTAATGATCAACTATTCATGTGCTAATTATATATTAATTTTAGTCAAAAATTAAAAATTACTATCATTGGGGTTGATTTGCTATATAAAATGCAAGTTTATGGGGTAACTTAGCAAAATTAAAAGTCTAACAAATAAATTATAAATATGTAACAAGATTAAGGGTATATACCATTTGTATTATTTTAGTGCCAAGCATTAATCATCATCAACTTTGAGCCAAACAATTGAAGGTCATGCAGCCCAAACTATCACATGGCCCAATGTAAGACATCCGAAATTTACACTTACAAAGTCCAATTTAAATACATTATTTATCAAAATTTTACAAAATAGTTGGTAATTTTTTTTTTTTTTTACATTTCATTTACTATTTTTTAGTTAATAACTTCTATTTTTTACTTTATACTTTTTATTTTCTTAAAAAACAAACGAGACACATAAGGTAATTACTACAATAAAGATTAAAAAACATATTATTTGTTATAATTTTCAATTTATTTTGGGGAAAGAAAAAAGTTATTGTCGGAGGCTTAATTTTAGCTATCTCCTCACATGGTCATACTTCTAGGTGCCCTGCGGTTTGGAAATGGTCAAATGTTCTCAGCCATGATTAATTCATCTTTTATATACGGCAAAGCATCACAATTGGATTTGTTGAAAATCATATCAAAATAAAAGGATTTACATAGAATAGTATTTTTAGTACAGGTTTGATATTTTAGAAACAAAGACTTACCGATAATACAAAATCATTATTATTATTTTCATATTCCCCCGTAAAAATCACTTGTTTGTTTATTCATGTATTCACATTTTATTTTTATTGCTAGGTGTTAATTAAGTGTTATTAGTTTGTAAAATGGTCAATTACTGTGCCATAAAGAATATTTTAAACTTCATTTGATCATTTTATGAAATTTTTAAATTAATGATATTTTTTATTATTTTAATGATTTTTAGTTACTCTTAATTATTTTTGTTTGTTATTTTAAATTTTGAAACAAAATAATTTGTCAAATGCCAACCACGTCCTTTTTCAAAACCGTAGGTGGTACAAAGTTTCTTTTGTTGGCTTTGCTTCTCTCTCTTTGTTTATTTAAACTCTCTCTCTCCCTCTCTCCTTCTCACGTTTATTCTCTCACTCTCTCTCACCCATCTCTCTCTCTTCTCTCTGGCTCTCTCTTTCTCCTTCAATTTCTATCAAAATTTTGAGTTTCAAGATCAAGCCCAAGCTTCAGATTAGTGGGTTGGATGCTTGGGGACGTGATTGAACAATCAAGAACACGATTCAAAGCTTTAATTCGAGGTTGTTTCAAAATTTTTAAACTTTTCCAAACTTTTTAAATTTCTTGGTATTTTGAAATCTAAGCTTTCCTAAGCTTAAAAAACCTTCAATCTAGGTTAGAGAAACTTAAAATATTTAGAATCTAAGCTTGGTTTGAAGACAAACAAATTTAAATCAAGATTTTGCATCTTTCTCTAAATTTTCTCATTTTCGGATTTTTCTAAAAATTTTGTTTAAATCTTGTTTTAATGAGTTAAAAAGTAATCTATTATGTTTTTCTATCAACTATTATCATTATTCATACCTGAGATATGAGAAAACAGAATGAAATTGAAGATTTGGGCTCGGGAGGCCGAGAACCCGTGTTGAAAAATTCTTGAATTTTTCTAGTTCGACAAGCTAGATTCATACCACCTACAAGCCAGACCTAGAAAAGTTTGGCCCACCAGACCTGGTTTTCCAGTAGGCCAGGCTGCATAGTTCGGTCGACTAAACCAGGGCGTCCCACAGATCGACTAGCATAGTAGAATTTTGTGATTTTTCACCTGTTTTCATCATTTTGAACCCTGATTTAGATTTGAACGATATAATATGATTTTATAAACTCAAATGGCACACTAGGACACCATGAGACAATTTAATGACATAGGATGTTTTAAGCTAGACACTGATAGACTCGGTTTGTATATTTAAGGTTGTCCGAGGTTCCACGAAGCTAACATATAGCGGATCAAAATTACGGTGTGAGATATTGACATGAGTAATAAGGTAGGACTTCTACCCTTCTTTCTTGGTAACCTTGTCTTCAAAGGATTTTGATTTCAAAAGAAATTCTACCAAAATATTTTCAATAAATGACATAACGTTTTAAATGTTTCAAAAAGGAGCTTTTGGCCACAACATGATTTCTTTCAAAATGATCTTTTATAAAATGATTTTCTTCAAGGTAATTTCTTTTGAAATGATTTCTTTTAAACGAATTACAAGGTATGGTTAGATAAACCTCTTAACGAATTCTCATTAATTGTCAAAGGATGCATACTTATAAAGAATCGAATAATGAATGTAAATAAGAGCACTTGGTAAGTGGGTTTTAAATAATAATAGAAATATATATATATATATGTATATATATATATATATATATATACGGGCATGATGCCATATCAGAGATCGGGTCGTATAGCGCGTGACCTTGAGGGCAGGTCTTGAAATCCAGTTAGGCCACTTCGGTGGTGATTATCATGGTTTGCCCAGAAAAAAATATAAATGTATCTTCTGGACGAACATTTTTATTAGACTTGTTTAAATAAATTTATTCAACTATTTATTTATTCAATTAATTAGGTATTTATTTATTTATTTATTAAGCTTTGTTCTATTTATTCCTTAAAAGGTAAATTTTGTATTTAAATTGATTACCCATTTTTAAAACCTTAATCCTACTGAGCCTTCTGCTCACTTTTTATTTGTTTTCAAACCTTTTTCCCCTCTAGATGAAAGCCAACTTAGGACCGACGGGAGTCTACTACCCAGACTCAGGAGCAATGGAGGATCTTGAGTAAGTTAGTAGCTGTAGTAATTCAAGGCATGTATTATTTAAAATTTTATTTCTTATGATTGGACTGTGATTGTAATAATTTATTGTCGATACTATGTGCGTACACACGTTGTGGGCTGGTGGGACCCAACACATACCCTCATTGCCCTCTTTAATGTTTTACTTCATTTCATTTTTATTTTATTTGTTAAGCTATTATAAATGTTTGTTTAAAAAGGATTTTAAATTGCCACGTTTTTCATAATTAATTAAATTCTTAAATTCATATTTTTATTCAAATTTCTTCTTAATTAACTTAATTGACCCGCCACGTCAGTTCCCGTACTTCGGGGCGTGACAATGTGAGATAGTCTTTTATTACTGTTGTTATTGTTATTGCTGTTGTTGAAATTGGGGGTAGAAAATTTGAACTTTACACCTTATGGGGTAGTCAGACGTGGTATTACTGCTAGGCTATATCTGCAATTGCAAAAAAATTTTCCTATTGATCATGATGGTTTTCGTCAATCCTTTTATTAATACAAGGATGTAAACAGGTAGGTCCAAAAATAGTCATTCTCTCCCTTTCTTCTCATTCCTCTTATCCCTCCAAGCACACACTTTCTTGACAAAAATTAGATGGTACTTCTGTGTGTTATTTGTTCTCCTAAAAATTTTAGATAGTAAGAATGTGTTTAGCTAAAGGGACAAGTAAAGTGAGAGTGTGAGAGAAAGAACAAATCTGTTATTTAGTTTGAAGGATGAGTTATCAAAAAGATATATATGCACCATACAATACTCCTTAATCATAGTTTTTCTACTCCAAGCCTTTTTTCCCCTTTAAGTAGGTTGTTAAGAATTAGATGCCCTGATTCTATACTACTAAGAGCAATAAAAGTTGTAGTAGAAAAGTAATGCAAACAAGAATACCATAGAATTTACAGTGTTTCATTCTCAATGCAAAACCTATGTCAACTTTCAGTCAATATGCTGAAGAAGAAGTTTATAAAAAAAAATCACACCACTCATAATCCTCTGTATCTTTTTCTTGTTTCCTTTTTTTTTTTTAGCCTTTCTAATTAACCATAAAATCAATGCCCTTTTTTAGAACTAGGACATGTAAATTCGCAAGTATGAAATCTATAAGACAGATCCGCATGCTTCCTTTATATAAGACAGTAAGAATCAAAGTAATAGTAGACTTCGCCCTTAACGTAGGCACATTTAGTCACTGAAATGCTCTATAAACATGGGTCAATTACCCAACTAAAGTATGCCTTTCTTGTGGAGTGTGAAACTTGCCAGGAGTAATCAACTTTTCAAGCTTTTTTTTCTTTTTTTTTTTTTAAATGCCCTTATTCAACTTTGGTTAAATTACATTTATACCCCTTGTATTTTACCCAAATTATAGTGACACTCTTTGAACCAAAACTAATCACACTTACACCCTCGATTGTTCGAAAAAATTACAAAGAAACCCCTTCTGGTAGTTGACCGTGAGAGTTGACCATTAATTAACCATTAATTTTGCTTAAAAGGCCAAAATTGCCCCTCTCTCTTTAAAAAAAACGTGTTAAACTATTTATAACCTTGAAATTACATTTTTGACCTTCTTTGACATTAAAAAATGAGTATAAACAATTTAAATACACTTATATCTATAAATTTCACTTTATAGAAGATAAATTTGTTTAGATAATTTTTTTCTTTTTTTAAAGATAATAACTATGTCCAAAATAGTATAAAATATAAAGATTATAATTATACAGTAAAAAAAAGTCCAAAATTAATACCCCAAACATATAAGATATGGATCCACATTTTCAATTTTAAAAAGTTGGCCGTTATACAAACTAATCACTTAAAATAAGCACAACCATGCAAACTAATCAAAATAACACATCAACCTCAACAAAACTAAAACAAATTAATTTCAACAAAATTAAAACTAATTAATTCTAACAAAATCATAATTCAATTAGAGAGTGTTTATTTTTCTTTAAACTTTAAAAATTATAAACAAAAATAAAAAAAATAGATTTTTTTATAAAAATAAAAATTATATTATAAAATTTAAAAAATTATTAAGAAAAAAACCAAAGAAATCTTATTAGAAAAAAATAAAGAAATCTGATTTTTTAAAGACCACCAAAAAATATGATTTCCTTAAAGAAAAAACCAAAGAAATCTCTCTATTTCTCTCTATCTCTCTCTTTGTGGGTGCGATGGTGGAGGGGGTGCCTTGATGGTTTGTGGTGGGGTGGTCGTAGGTGGGGGGTGTGGGGTGGGCTAGGCTGGCTTGGAGGGAGAAGGGCCGACGGAGTGTAGGGACATGACGGGAAACAAAGAAGTTGGGGGAAGGGGGGCCTCTGGTGGTCTAGGGTGGGCTGAGCAATAGGGAAGGAAGGTGGATGAGATGCGACAGCGAAAGTTGGCTCGACGATTGGATGTGTAGGGCTTGATGGCTATGAGAGGCTGCTATGGCTCGAGGAAAGTGGGAAAGGGGTCAGGTCAAGATCAAATGTGACAACTTGGCGGTTGGAAAGGGGGAGTTGGGCGGAGCCGAGGGAGAGAGGGAGAAGGGACGAGGGAGGAGGGAGGAGGGAGGGAAGTCGGGCCGAGTTGGGGGCTGGGTTTGGGGCTTTTAGTTTTGAGGGTATGTTTTTAATGAATAGTTAAGATCTAATTTTAAAGATCAATGGTTGAGATTATATTGTGCATTTTAGTCATTTCAAACAAAAATTTAACATAGTTAACTCTAGGGTGTGTCAATATAGTTAGTTTTAATTCAGGGAGTATCATTGTAATTTAGGTTAAACATAAAGGGTGTCAGTGCGATAGACCCTTCAACTTTTAAGACTTTTGATGAAGTGCTGTCCGTCTCAATTACATAATGTATTTGCTTATTAAAGTTAAAAATGAGAATGTGGATGTATAAAGTGATTCTATCAAAAATTAAAAAAAAATGATATTAAACTTACTGTTAAGATATTTCCTCTTAAGTCATAAATCATCTTAAAATTCTATGAAGAGGAAAAGAACTAAATAGAGAGAAAGAGAGGTACCGAGTTATGTACTTTTATTATTGCAGACTTATATTATGGTTATGTAGGGATACTAAGAAACCAAATGCCGGTGAGGCTAGTGTCATTGAAGAAGTTTCTAATGGTGAGCTTTTGGTAATTTCTAATGGTGATTCCAAACCCTGTGAGGATTGGGTTCTTGACTCTGCATGTTCGTTTCATATGTGTCCCAACCGAGACTAGTTTTCAACATATGAGGCAGTTCCTAAGGGCTCTGTTTTGCTGGGAAACAATGCCCCAAGCAAGGTTGCTGGTATTGGTATCGTCAGAACTGAGATGCATGATGGTGTAGTGAGGACACTAGGTGATGTAAGACATGTCCCCGATCTTAAGAGGAATTTAATTTCCTTAAGTACTCTTGATGCTAAAGGGTACAAGTACATCGGTGAAGGTGGAGTTTTGAAAGTTAGTAAAGGCGCTCTTATGATTATGAAAGGTGAGAAGAAAGCTGCTGGATTGTATGTTTTATAGGGTACTATAGTTGTTGGTGATGCAAAAGTTTCTACATCCACTATGTCTGATAGTGATGTCACTAAGTTATGGCATATGCGGCTAGGGCATATGAGTAAGCTTAGGATTGCAGAGTTAAGTAAGAGAGGGCTTCTTGGTGGATAGTGTATAGGTAAGATAGAGTTCTGTGAGCACCGTGTGTTTGGAAAACAGACAAGAGTTCATTTTGGCAAAGGCATCCATAGTATTAAGGGAATTCTCGAGTATGTTCATTCTAACCTTTGGGGACCGTCTAATGTTCCTTCTCATGGTGGTGCTAATTACATACTTACAATTATAGATGACTTTTCAAAAAAGGTATGGACATTCTTTTTGAAGCAAAAGAATGATGTTTTTGCTATGTTCAAATATTGGAAGACCATGGTAGAAAAGTAGATCAGTAAGCCAGTTAAACGTCTCCGCACTAATAATGGCTTGGAGTTTTGTTTAGATGAATTTAATACCTTTTGTAAATCAGAAGGAATTATGAGGGACTTAACAGTGTAACATACTTCGTAGCAATATGGTATGGCAGAGCAGATGAATGAAACATTGATGGAGAAGGTACATTGTATATGCTCCAATGCTGGCCTACCTAAGTCGTTTTGGGCTAAAGCCACTTCTATAGCTTGCTACTTGGTTAATCGCTCTCCTTCTATTTTCATTGACAAGAAGACACTAGAAGAAATATGGTTAGGAAAACCTGCTGATTATTCTAATTTGAGAATTTTTGGCTGTCCTGCTTATGCTCATGTTAATAATAGAAAACTAGAACCTAGATCCATGAAGTGCATATTTCTTAGTAATAAGCCTGAAGTTAAAGGCTATAAGTTATGGTGCCTAGAAGCCAAGAAAGTTATTATTAGTAGAGATGTTATATTTGATAAGACTACTATGTTACGTGGGACATCTACTACGAGATCTAGTGATATTGAACAAGAGAGATCTAGCAGACAGGTGAAGTTTCAGATTGAGACAGATACATCATCCGATTCGACTTCCTAGTCAAGTTCAAAGAGTCATGGAGATGTTGTTTCCCCATCACCGCCACCGAGACCACTGCAGTACTTTATTGCAAAGGATAGGCCGAGAAGAGATGTTAGGCCTCCACAAGGTATGTTGAGGCCAACTTGGTGGCTTATGCTTTATCAGTGGTAGAAGATACTAAGCTTGGTGAGAAACCTTCTACCTATTTAGAGGCATTTAATTCAATTGACTCTAGTAAGTGGATTATTGCTATGTAGGAGAAGATGGAATGGCACATGGGATTTGGTGAAGTTACTCAAAGGGAAGAAAGTTGTTCACTACAAATGGGTATTTAAAAGAAAAGAAAGTACATTGGGAGTTTAAGATGCTAGGTACAAGGCTAGACTGGTTACAAAAGGATACAGTCAGGTTCTAAGTGTTGACTTTACAGATGTTTTTTCTCCTGTGGTTAAGCATAGCTCAATTCAAGCCTTGCTTGGTATTGTGGCCACTCATGATCTTGAGCTTGAGTAGTTAGATGTGAAGACTGCATTTTTGCATAGAGAGCTTGAGGAAGACATTTACATGCAGCAACTCTAGGGTTTCATTGTTATAAGTAAAGAAGACTATGTCTGCTTGTTGAAAAAGTCTCTTTATGATTTGAAACAGTCTCCTAGGCAATGGTATAAGAGATTCAACTCATTTATGACCGCTCATGAGTTTAAGAGGAGTAGCTATGATAGTTGTGTCTACTTCAAGAGGGGTAATGATGGGTCATTTGTTTATTTACTCTTATATGTTGATGATACATTAATTGCTGCTAAGGATAAATGAAAGATTAAGAAGTTAAAGGCTTAACTTAGTAGAGAGTTTGAGATGAAGGACTTGGGGGCTACCAAGAAGATTCTCGGCATGGAGAATTTGAGAAATAGAAAAGCAAGTAAGGTATATATGAGTCAGAAAGGATACATCGAAAAGGTTTTGCATAGGTTCAACATAAAGAAAGAAAAACCAGTGAGCACTCCGTTAGCAGCGCCTTTCAAACTTTGAAGTGGGTTAGCTCCACAATCAAACGATAAGATTGAGTACGTGTCACGTGTTTTGTACTCTAGTGCAGTCGGTTCCCTCATGTATGCTATAGTATGTTCTCGCCCAGATTTATCATATGCAGTTAGTACAGTTAGTAGGTACATAACTAATCTAGGTGAAGAGCACTAGAAAATGATGCAACGGATTTTTAGATACTTACATAGTACTATTGATGTTTATTTGCACTTTGGGAGGACTAGAGATGGTGTTGTGGGATACGCTGATTCTGATTTTGCTGAAGACTTGGATAAGAGGAGATCACTTATTGGGTATGTGTTTACAGTTAGTGATTGTGCTATCAGTTGGAGGGCTACCTTGCAGGCTACTGTTGCCTTGTCTACTACTAGGGCTGAATATGTAACTATTACGGAGGCTTTCAAAGAAGCTATTTCGTTAAGAGGACTATATGGAGAACTTAATGAAGACTCGCAAACTACTATGGTGATGTGTGACAGACAGAGTGCTATTTTTCTCACTAAAGATCAAATGATTCATGAGAGGACGAAGCACATTGATGTTTGTTATCACTTTGTTGTGATATTGTTACTCGTGGTGATATTGTTGTGAGCAACATTAATACGCATGATAATCCTACCGATATGATGACTGAGTCGTTACCTGCAACTAAGTTTGAGCATTGCTTGAACTTAGTTGGTGTTCATGTTCGTGTTTGTTAGTTGCCCGTTGGGGCTTTGTGAAAGAGGTGGAGAATTTGATTAATCACATGTTGGATTTTTTTTTTCTTTTATGGTGGCTTTTATGTCAAGGTGGAGGTTGTTATTGTGATGACCTAAAACTACACTTGACAGAAAGACAGGGCCGCAATACTTGAAAGCAGCACCGCGCATGCTACAATTCTATGAACGAGCGCCGCGGTGCTATGATTTGGTCCGAACGTAGATTCTGCGTTTTTATACGTTTTTTGGGTTATTTTGAGCTAGGATTTAAGTCTATACATATATGTATATATGTACTTGTTATTCTCTATTATTTATAGTAGTCACAAATAATACAGATATCATAAAGATTATAGTGTTGAGAGTAATATAAAAAATTCAATCTTACGAGTTTGTGAGTGATTAAGTGAGTTAATTTTTGTATTTAAGCGCTTTGTGATTAGTAGATTGATTTTCCTCTACCTACGATTTTTTACCTTTCATTAAGGTTTTTTAATGTAAAATTTTATATTTATTTTTCTCTCTATTTTTTTTTTTTTGGCTTATTGCTTTAGTTTCTAACAACACTATATATTAAATAAGAACCCATAATTTTATTAGGACGAAAAGGATTTTCTCCAGAGAAAAGTTTCGCTGAAACACTCGCTTCTTCTGTGGTTGTAATCATTACACCAACAGAGACCTTTTGATTCCTCAGCCTTGGTTTCAAAACAAGACATATTCCAAGCAATAAAAATTTATTTGATAATAAAGTACTAATACATCGGTGCCAATATTTTATTATTTCTTTATTTATATAATTTTTATAAGACTTAATGTTTAAAAACATGGATGACCTTGAACTATTGGGATTTCTACAATGAGAACGCCAAATTTTCCCCATCGGTGGAGTGCTTTTGGTTAGATCATTGGATCAAAATCTAACGGTAACAAAAACATAAAGGAGTGTTAGATTACAATAGGACTGTCCACGTATAACATTTAAGTAAAAAACTAACTAAAAAATAGAACAATCCGTGGCTCTCCCTTCTTCTCCACGTACTTCGCCTCTGCCGTTGTCACCGAATTCCCTAAGGGTATATTTGACACACGGTATTATGTTGTATTATATTGTATTTCATTGTATTATTTTGTATTATATTATATATATAAAATGCAATACAATACAATAAAATACGATGTGTCAAAAATACCCTAAGGGACTAGTCTCGCTATGGTTTATGTCCTCTAAAAATGGATCGGCTTACCCTTTGTCGCCATTCTTCATTAAATCTTTTCTCAATTGAGCCCTCGTCCTTCATCAAAGCCTTAACCACCAAATCTCATCGGCAATGCATGGAATCTAGACGTTTCCATCGACCTTGACGAGTGGTTTTCCCGTCGGCATCCTTGGCTGCTACCTCTTGTAGGATCGTAACGTTAATATTGTAGCAGAGATTTGGGTTTTTATTTTTTTATTGTGAAATTATTTTGTGCTTTAAAAATTGATTTGTATGTGATTGAAAATATTTTTCAGAGAATTTCATTATTATTATTTTTTGGTTCCTTTTGTTTGTCGGAGAAATTGATTAAAAGGAGGGGAAGGGTAGGAGATTTTTGTTGGCTGGGTTTGTTTTGAAGCTTGTTGGGGCTCCGTTGCAACTCTAGATCGTGGATAATTATCTCAACCGTTAAGGCAAACAGAACCCAGCCATAATGTTTTAGACTCAAAAGGATTCGATGACCTCTATGCTGTTTGTTTGTTTTTTTTTTTTTTTTTTTTTTCTCTATAAGTTGAGTGAGGAGGATCTGCAATTCTTTGTATGGTCTTATGCTTTCTTTGATGATAGGCTTGGCTTGCAGCATACCAAGCTTTGCCAAACCATTAAACATCAAATACAATGTCTGATTTCCTTCTTCCTTTTATTCGTTTTTTTCCCTAAAGTTATGTTTATGTCAAATTTTAACTTTAAAAAGGAAATTTGTTACTTTGTAGAATGACTATACTACATGTTTGAGCACCATACGAATAATGTTCGCTCATCTCAAGCCATTGGATTTTCTAATCAAACGTCATTTTTCAATAGCCACCGGTAGAGAAAAAAAGGCTTATCTACTATAGAAATCCACTATAGAAATCCCCTAAAAGTATTTCTACGGCAAAAAACTCTTAAAAAATGAAATTAGAAAGAAAAAAAAAAAAGCTATGTGTTGATTCATCCATGGATATTTTATAATTTTCATAACACTCCTTGAAACTTAAAAAATACTCATCGTACCATAAAACTAATTGTAAATATACGATAAATCTTATTAGGGCATCTCCTATCAAATACACTAACATAGTGTAACTTTCACACCAAAATAGTATAATTGTCATATTAAATAGTAACGTCATTTCCAACCCCTTATACTATTTATAATACTAAAAGAATATTCCCTATATATTTTATTTTATCTCAATTTTTATCTTATTTTCTACTAATTTCCTTTAATTATGGAGTTTTTTAGACATTAACAAAACTTAAAAATAAGAGTATGGCATTAATGAAGAGTTGGAGAACAAATTTGACGTGCCACTATTCATGTTCCACATGCATCCCAAAATGGAGAGATAAAATGTTGCATGATTGGAGAACTCCAACGCCATTCTACCTTTTCCTCACATCTTGGTGAGCATTGGAGACGACTTAGTGCGTAATCGTTCTATAGCTATCACTGTCCATTGTATTGTTATGTTACATAACTCATTGGATATGTTTGATACGTCAAATTGGAAGGATTATAAGATCAAGGCGATCAAGATAGTCAAATTTTATTTAAGGTGCAGGCTACTCACAACCATCAAAATTTAGGCGTCCTTTGGTTGGACAAATGTAGAGTTACAAGGATGGGGAATATAGGATTGAGAGGATTTTGTTAAGTTAGTTGTTTTGTAAGACTGAAAGAGGATTGAAAAGATAGATAATAATTATTTGTAAAGTTATTATAGTGTCCGTTTGCTAATAATTTCTTTGGGTGTGAGATAGTCTTTTATCACTATTGTTTTGTTATTGCTGTTGTTGAAATTGAGGGTAGAAAATTTGAACTCTACACCTTATAATGTAGTCAAGTGTGGTATTTTCGTTAGGCTATGCCTGCAATTGTAAATAATTTTTCATATTGATCATGATGGTTTTCATTAATCCTTTTATTAGTACAAGGATGTAAACACGTGGGTCCAAAAATAGTCATTCTCTCCCTCTCTTCTCATTCCTCTTATCCCTCCAAGCACATTCTTGACAAAAATTAGATGGTACTTGTGTGTGGTATTTGTTCTCCTAAAAATTTTAGATAGTAAGAATGTGTTTGGCTAGAGAGACAAGTAAAGTGAGTGTGAGAGAAAGAACAAATCTGTTATTTAGTTGGAAGGATGAGTTATCAAAAAGATATATATGCACCATACAATACTCCTTAATCATAGTTTTTCTACTCCAAGCCCTTTTTCCCCTTTACGTAGGTTGTTAAGACACCCTGATTCTATACTACTAAGAGCAATAAAAATTGTAGTAGAAAAGTAATGCAAACAAGAATACCATAGAATTTATGGTGTTTCATTCTCAATAAAAAGCCTATGTCAACTTTCAGTTAATATGCTAAAGAAGAAGTTTATAAAAGAAAATCGCTCCACTCATAATCCTCTGTATTTTTTTTTTCTTTTTTCTTTTTTTTTTAGCCTTTTAAATTTACCATAAAATCAATGCGCCTTTTTTAGAACTAGGACATGTAAATTCACAAGTGTGAAATCTATAAGACAGATCCGCATTTTTTTATATAAGACAGTAATAATCAAGGTAATAGTAGACTTCACCCTTAACGTAGGCACATTTAGTCCCGGAAATGCTCTATAAACATGGGTCAATTGCCCAACTAAAGTATGCCTTTCTTGTGGAGTGTGAAACTTGCCAGGAGTAATCAACTTTTCAAGCTTTTTTTTTTTCTTTTTTTTTAATGCCCTTATTTAACTTTGGTTAAATTCACTAATACCTCTTGTATTTTACTCAAATTACAGTGACACTCTTTGAACCAAAACTAATCACACTTATACCCTTGATTGTTCGAAAAAATTACAAAGAGACCCTCTCTGTTAGTTGACCGTGAGAGTTGACTATTAATTAACCATTAATTTTGCTTAAAAGGCCAAAATTGCCCCTCTATCTTTAAACAAACATGTTAAACTATTTATAACCTAGAAATTACATTTTTGACCTTCTTTGACATTAAAAAATGAGTATAAACAATTTAAACACACTTATAACTATAAATTTCACTTTATAGAAGATAAATTTGTTTAGATAATTTTTTTTCTTTTTTTTTAAGATAATAACTATGTCCAAAATAATATAAAATATAAAGATTATAATTATACAGTAAAAAAACAAGTCCAAAATTAATGCCCCAAACATATAAGATATGGATCCACATTTTCAATTTTAAAAAGTTGGCCCTTATTCAAACTAATCACATAAAATCAGCACAACCATGCAAGCTAATCAAAATAACACATCAACCTCAACAAAACTAAAACAAATTAATTTCAAGAAAATCAAAACTAATTAATTCTAACAAAATCATAATTCAATTATAGAGTGTTATTTTTCGTTAAACTTTAAAAATTATAAACAAAAATAAAAAATAGATTTTTTGAAAACAATAAAAAGTATATTATAGAATTTTAAAAATTATTAAGAAAAAAAACCAAAGAAATCTTATTAGAAAAAAAAAATAAAGAAATCTGATTTTTTAAAAACCCCAAAAAATATGATTTCCTTAAAAAAAAAACCAAAGAAATCTCTCTATTTCTCTCTATCTCTCTCTTTGTGGGTGCGATGGTGGAGGGGGTGCCTTGATGGTTTGTGGTGGGGTGGTCGTAGGTGGGGGGTGTGGGGTGGGCTAGGCTGGCTTGGAGGGAGAAGGGCCGACGGAGTGTAGGGACATGACGGGAAACAAAGAAGTTGGGGGAAGGGGGGCCTCTGGTGGTCTAGGGTGGGCTGAGCAATAGGGAAGGAAGGTAGATGAGATGCGACAGTGAAAGCTGGCTCGACGATTGGATGTGTAGGGCTCGATGGCTATGAGAGGCTGCTATGGCTCGAGGAAGGGAAGAAGGGAGTCAAGTCACGATCAAATGTGACAGCTTGGTGGTTGGAACGGGGGAGTTGGGCGGAGCGGAGGGAGAGAGGGAGAAGGGACGAGGTAGGAGGGAGGGAAGTCGGGCCGAGTTGTGGGCTGGGTTTGGGGCTTTTAGTTTTTAGGGTTTTTTTTTTAATGAATAGTTAAGATCTAATTTTAAAGATCAATGGTTGAGATTAAATTGTGCATTCTAGTCATTTCAAACAAAAATTTAACATAGTTAACTCTATGGGGTGTTAGTATAGTTAGTTTTAGTTCAGGGAATGTCATTGTAATTTAAGTAAAATATAAAAGGTGTCAGTGTAATATACCCTTTAACTTTTAAAACTTTCGATGAAGTGTTATCCGTCTCGATTACATAATGTATTTGCTTGTTAAAGTTAAAAATGAGAATGTGGATGTATAAAGTGATTCTATCAAAAATTTTAAAAAAAAATGATATTAAACTTACTGTTAAGATATTTCCTCTTAAGTCATAAATCATCTTAAAATTCTATGAAGAGGAAAAGAACTAAATAGAGAGAAAGAGAGGTACCGAGTTATGTACTTTTATTATTGCAGACTTATATTATGGTTATGTAGGGATACTAAGTAACATGTGGGCATGCACCTATAGTTCGTTTTGTAACATCCCCACGTTTTAACTCTGTAGGGTTATGGTCTTTATGACGATTAGTGGGACACTAGGATGTACTTTTTTTTTTATTGGCCTGGTGCTAATTCACAACTTCACAGTTCATCTTCTTTCTCTCTCCACCCTATACTTTTGATTAAGCGTAGACAATAGTTAAGGATAAGTATGAGCCTATAAGATTAATACCCAACAAATTTTATGCTAGATCATGGCCTTAAGAAATTTTAGCATCTTTTTTTTTTCTTTTTTTTTTTCCTTCTTCTCTCTTCCTTATTTTGAATTGGGTAAGGATACATGGTAACAAAGCCTTCTCATCTTTCAATATGAGGGCTACACATTTGCTAAGCAGTTTCAAAAGTTTCTCATCACGCAACCACATGTCTCCTCTCTTGTACGTTTGTCATCTTCTAGCCCATTAAGATCTGCAATCTGAGAAATTTATTGGGGCAAGCTGTTGGCAAAGAGGGAATATATTATGGACAAGCTGAGAATACCAGATGTTGCAGCTTCTAGTGTTGACTTATCAGACCTTTGTTTGAAATTTTCTTATTCTAACATTTATTGATGGCATTCGCATTCTCCTCTCTCTTCTTTGGGCGTGTTGGGTCACTTGTACTCTTCCCTTCATTTGATTGGGCGTTTGCATTCTACTTCTCCTTTGGTATTTGCATTCTTCACCTCTTTCAATTAATATAGGCTTGCACGCTTTTTACCAAGTCACACTCTATTTGCTAATCCTTTTTTTTTTTTTTTTTGGTGCGCCTTTTAATGGCAAAATTTTAGTAGCTACTTGCAAAGATATCATGAGTTTGAGGCATGATGTTAGAGTTATTTGGAATTGCATTAAAATGTACTTTAAGATAATGAGTATTTGCAATATTATGAATCAAATTGCTTTCCCTTTGCACCCTATAAGTAGAGCACTCGAATTATGTTTGTTTTAATGTTTAAATATTTTTGTTCAACTTTACTAATAAGAAGTCTAGCATCCACTTTCTTTTTCTCTATGTGGAAAATTGACATTAATTTTATTCTGTAATGACAAGACTATTGTGAAGAAAATCTTGCCTTTTACGTTAAGATTTTATTAGTAGCGTAGACAAAAGAACTAGTTTTTGACATGAAAATTTCGACACTTGTTCTAAGATCCTTTAAAAGTCTAAAGTTAAATAAAGCTTTGACTATAGCCAGAGCAATTAATCTTTTTTTTGTAATTATTGTGTTGCGGGTCTGCTTAGACGTGCTTGCCTTCATCATAGGAATGAGGTGGGGCCTATCAATGATGGGTTGGCGTGCAATCTTAAAAGCACAAAGTCTTTTTTGACTTCACCATTAAATTATTTTTTGGAATTGCCGATGCTTTCTCAATCCTTTTTCCCCTGGTCCAATCCTTGTTCATTTGTTACAATGTGTGGCCTCATTTTACGCCGCCAAGTTCGGTTCGGCCCGCAACTTGATTTTATGCGGAATTGTTTTTTGTAAATGTTTATTTGCATAAAAAAGACAAGAATCTTTATAGCAGTAAAAGATGTCACACCATATTGGTAACTTGTCTTTTTCCAAATTTACTTCAAATTTTACAATGAAAAAGTATAGATACCGTCATTCGTGCCATTTGAATCGCCTGGGAAGCTTACGAAGATAACGGTGAAGGTAGCTTTTTATTTCGTGGCATATTTTAAGGTGTTTAATAGGGTGGTTAAAATCGTTGTTTAAAACTGTTTTTATTATAACATGTGAAAACGTTATATGTAATTATTTCTTTATTGTTGCTATAACATGTGAGAGTTTTTACTGTTTACAACTGAGTGAGTGGTTTAGACCACTTTCTCTCGAATATTATTTTCTCTTGCAACCATGAAAATCTAATATACTCTCACCCCGTTTGTGTTAAAAATTCTAACTTTGAGCTTATATTTCCGAGCAAAATTACAAATTCTGCAAGAAGCACGACGCGAACTCATTAGATGAGTACAGGGGATTGATTTCTTTTTCTTTTTTTTTTTAATTTACCCAACAATGGAAAGAACTCATCTACCGAAGACAGGGTACTATTATTGCGGGTATATATCGTTCTTCCTTAATTTTATGAAAATGTCAATTCCATTTCTGAAAATCTTTGCTAATTTATGCAAGATAAAGTCAATTCCATTTCTGAAATTCTTTGCAAATTAATGCAATGGCATAGTAGGTTTTGAGAACAATGTCCCTCTGAGGTCGACTATGATATTCGTTTTATTTCGGTGTTCGTTTCCAAGTAACTGTCAAACTATTTTTTTCCCCTTTGCTTCAACTGAATAAAAGTCAAGCCATTCATTAATTTTATTAAAGGGCTCTGCATGGCCAATTTCTTCGAAAATTGGAGAGAACTTGTCAAGTAACGGACTTTTATATAATAAATTTTTTGGATTGCATATGCTAACACTGGACAAATTAAGAAGCTTAACATATTTAGAGGAAAGAGAATGACAAATATCTTATATGATAGGAAGAGCCTCTTCGTTATGCAATTTATTGAATCCAATCAAATCTATGGCATTTGATTAAATTATGAAAAATATAGATTGGATGTGAATTATAATGACCAAAAAAATCCAAAAATTAATAGGTATAATTAATTAAGAATTTTTTTATAACTACACCATTAAGTTCATAGGTGAAAAATAAGTTTAGAACTTATAAATTTAAGTTTCGATAAGAATTACGAGAAACGTTTACAAGAAAGCAAGAAAATCAAATAAAATTATTGATTTTACACAAGTCAATAGATTTTTTTTAATAGTCAGAGCAAGACTTTGGTCCAATAGTTAAGTGTTAGATTAATTACATTATAAAGAACTCCATTATTTAAGTTAAGGATTTTCTTGAAAAACCCGAACACTTAACATAGAAATTTAATTAAAATTTCCATAATTTTATAATTAAAGTGAATTTTGTAGTATTTAATACCATTCAGCATCTCAAGGATATTTTTAGAAAAACTGTTTAAATCAACAAACCTTTCATCTTAAAATTAAAGATAAATAGAGCTCATTAGCGAGGAATCTTAGATTTAATGAATTAGAATTTTAAGTATGAGTATGGTGTTAAAGGTTTACATATAGATATGTTAATGTAGTTAAACAAAATTAGGAAGCTCTTATTTAATTTCAAGAGTTTATTATTAGTGAAATCGAGAAATTAATGTTACAAGCACTAAGAACCTAGTCCTCAATTATAGTAAAGGGTAAGAAAATCCTACAATTTAATAATATAGTTTACATATTAAAATCAAAGATTTTCCTAAAAATATTATATATGAATTTTGTGATCGAAGAATATACAAAATTAATATAAGAATATTTCAAAAATTCTATAAAAGATTTTGTAGTTAAATTTATTAACTATCATAATTTAATAGATTGAATGATAAATTCTACAGGAGGAAGAAATTTCAATCTGTAAATAACTCAAGAAATTTAGTTATGAGAATTTTCGAGTACAGTATTAAATTAGCAATGTACAGAGAAGCACCCTAAAGCAAATTAGATTCGTATCAACTAAGTCAGTCATTGCTAATAGCATAGAAAGCATATGCTTAAGGTGTAAATTGCAAGAATAAATTTGGGACAAGAATCCCTTAAATCAAGCTTCCACCCATGATGATTGTACTTGGCAATCAATAGGACAAAACCTACACTTCACTCCATCCTATATTTGGGGCCACACTTAGGGAATTCTAAGCCACGTTTAAGCTTCATTAGATTACTTAAGAGACTAATTAATCTTGGGTTAGGTGGGGAAGATTGATTAAGTAAGGCCTATATATAGGTGACCAAATGATGATGACAACTTTGTTTCACTTTTTGTTTCTTCACGCATCCCAAGGCCTCCAAGAGAAAAAAATTTGTGCTTCGACTTTCTTTTCAAAACCAAACCCAAATCAAGCCATATTCTGAACAGTTCCATGCCATTGTCATAACACAAAAAAATTAGCCCCAACAAAGAAGAAGAAGAAGAAGAAGAAAAAGAAGGAGGAGGTTTTAGAGCTTTGGGACCAAGGTAATATCTATATTTTTTTTTTCCTTTTTCCTAGCAAAGAACAAAATATATATGCTATTTAGATAGCCTTAATATGAAGACCAAAACAAAGCTCAGTTTTTACATAATTAAGTTTGAGATTTAGTATTGATACAAGAAGAGGAAAAAGAGGTGATAGAGGCTTTATGATCACCCTCCCAAGAGTTGTACTTTTCCTTGTTTTCTAAGGTTAAAGTTGCAACTTTATGAGCGATTTGATGATTAGATGAGGAAAAAATTTGTAATAATTATTTATATGTTGATTAGTTTAGTTTGTATTTGTGTGTGATGTAAAAAGTTAGTACTTGCATGTTAGGATTATGTTTGTGCAATTTTTAGTTTATGGAAAATTTTTTCACAAACTTTAAACGCGTAATCAAAAGCCTTGGAGTCATTTTTAAAAACTATTATGAACACAAAACTTTTAGTTTTTAATGTTTTGAACAAAACTTTGTGACTAAACAAAAATATAGTTTTGACTCTAAATATGCTTTCAGAGCAAATTTATAGACTAACCAAAACAGTTCCAAAAACTGCCTAAAGGCAATCCCAAAACTACCTAAACAGTTTGTGAAAATCTGCCAAAACAGTTTCTAGAGGTACTGGAATTGTTTTGTAGGTTTTAGGCCATTTTAGGTCCAAATTTCATTTTTGCCAAACATAAAATTTTTAAATTTTGACAAAAGAACAACTTTCGTTAAGAAACTTTTCTCAAAATCTACCTTTAAAATATAGTTATGAACAATTTTTCAAAACTATCCAAAAACTATGTTTTTTAGCAAAAAACAGTATTTAACTTTCAAGTCGTTTCGAGACTGAATTGTAATTTTTACAAAAAATGAAATTTTTAGTTTGTAGCAAAATAAAGAACTTTTATAAAGAAAAAAATTTGCATTTAAAATGGATTTTAATTAAGATTTATAAAAACAGTCAAAACTTTTCAATCGATAAAATTTACGAAGTTTAATCGGGGAACGATTATGCCCAAAAAGGCAACTTAAAACAAGCATGAAAATTATTAAGACACATATTTAAAGCAAGTAAATTTTATAACGAAAAACTTTTAAACAAAAACTACTTTTAACATCTGATTTCATCTTAACTTTCTAAAACTAAATAAGAAAGTATCTTCCAATACCAGTTTTTATAAACAAAGATTGCATGACTATAAAGTTCTATTTTTTAACAAACCAAGAAATTACAATGCTTTAGAAAGATTATATAAGCCCAAGATTTACTGGATTACTGATGTCAGACAATATTTTATACAACGATTTTTATTTGAAATTTTAAGTTTTACGGATGAGATTTTCTAAAGATAAACTTTAATAGTTTTCAATTTGACACTAAGACAACTATCATAAAAACCTAAAATACTAGAGTCTTAGTACCAAGATGCTAAGCACGGGTCCAATGCCTGTTTTAGTTTGAAAGGCTGCGCTGGTCATAGTTCATCAATATAGTGTATATGATGTCATAGAATCATTTTTGGGCTTAATGGGCTTCGAACCAATTACGAACCCAATAAACAAATTAAGATTTAGGTAAATTAGAACTTAGTTTAAAAATGACGAATTTAGGAAATGTAATGACCGAGAAAATTTCATTAATAAAACCTAATATTTAATTGGGTTTAATTAATAAATTTACTTTTAAAAATGTAAATTTTTGTAAAAGTTGTAATTTTTGTCAAAATTATGATAAAGTATGAATATACGGCATTGGTTGCAAATTTCATAATGAATATGATGCAATGTTGGATATAGTAAAATACAGATTTTATGAGTTTAATTACTCAAAAATTTGTAAATAATATCCATAAAATGAATTTTATATCACGATTAATTGTAAATTATGATATAAACTAATGGGTGACTAGAAGGTAAATAGGACATAGAGGTTGTTCAAACCCTAATCAGGGGTAAAAAGGAGGTCAAAGCAGTATAAAAATACTGTTAAATAAAAACGTATACACAGAAAATGTCATGTTTAGCCTCCAAAAGTGAACGAAAAGTAAGTTAAATATTTTTATACAGTCTAAGGATAGGAAGTACACTGATTTGGCTACAACAGTACAAGAAAAATACTGTGTGAGAAAAAATTACACAGTATAAATTTTTGGGCCGCACAAAGTGAATTCCCAACTGAATTTGATCGGGCCACCAAGCTTAGAAATGTGGCCCAATAGCATGAGGACACCTAGGGATAATCAAGTGGGTGGCCATGAGTTACCAAATAGGATAAGTGAGCATTTAATGCAAAATTATCAAAAAACATTTCTTTCTTTCTTCTTCCTCCATGTTCGGCAGCCATTGAAGGAACCTTCAAAAAAATTTCTCAACCTCACACTTTGCAAAAATAACCCCAAAACAAGTTTTAGAAGCAAGCTCAAGGATTTTCACAAGATGTAAGGTAAAATCCCAAACTTTTTAACAAGATTTGAAGGGATTTTTCATGGGTAGAAGGGGAAAATTAACCCATGGTAATTTTTTGCATGAAAAGGAAGCTTAGGAGGGAGTTCAAAGGGATTTTGAAGCCTAGAAACCAAAAAGGTGTTATTTTGGTAAGTTTTGGGTTTTAAAGTTTCAAAATTTTGTGAATTTTGTTTTGATTTTAATTTTCTTAAACCCATGTGAGTTCTTGAGCATATATTTGATGAAATTTCATGTATATGTGATGAATGGCATGTTTGAGTTGTGAAATTTTGGTTTATGGTGCAAAATGTTAGTTTTTGCAAAAAATCATATTTTTGTAATTTTAAGGTTAGTCTTTGCAAAAATAATGTTTGAGCATGAGGATGATTTGAATAAGGCATGAAATGGTTTCTGTAGGGGTAGATTTGTAATTTTGAAATGGATTTTGACAAAAACACCTTAGGGACTAAATTGAAAGAAAAAGTTCTTTCTCAGTAGAATTGAAAAATGGCCAAAAAAACCCTTGTACAATGAGATTTTGGGAAAAGTTAAAACATGAAAGTTGTAGATCTTGACGAAACTGTTAAATAATAAAGGTGGTTCATCAAAAAACTCAATCGTTTGTCATTTTTTGATTTTTTAAGAATTTGTTAAAAGTGAAAAAGTGTTAAAATGATAAAAACTTTATTTTTCAAAATGATTTAAGGTATGGTACCTTAAGTAAAAATGTTTCTTATGAAAAATAGGAAATTTTGGTTCAAAGAGAAAAATATTAGCCCCGGGGGCAAAATTGTCAAAATTTTTAGTTTAGGGACTAAATCGTAAAGTTTTATAAAAAGGGCCATAAGTGTGAAATAAAGAGATACGAGCCACTAGGACATTATTTTTAAAGTTAAAATGTGGCTATTTTTGTTAAAATAACGAATCGAGCTCGGGTAGATTAGTAGGGCTACGGAGAGCAAAATCATCATTTTTGCCCGAATAACCTGAATTGCTCTGAAATGTCTCAAATAAGGAAGAAAAGAAAAAGAAAATGATTAGAAAGATTCCCGCCCTTCATAAGTGACAATAGGGCAGAATTAGACAGAAATAAGGAAACCAGTGTTCTTGGAGTTGTGTATAGTTATGCAACTCGAATAATTAAGTAATGAATGTTTTGTAACGAAACGTATGAAAATTAGCTAATGACTTTGTAATTGGCCAACAGGATTCTAGGAGCCTAGAAGAAAGGAGACCGAAGTCGATCTTTCGGTACACGAAAGCAAGTAAATACCCTTCCTACCTACAGTATGAAAATATAGGTATAGAATGTGTGTATGTACACCGGAGTATATATTACGGCGTAAACTTGTGTGTTTGCTATGAAATGAACACCTAGAGGTATAGTATGGATACCTGTGAGTATACGATTGGAATACCTGAGTGTATAACATGTTTTGTATTGTTATGTACAATATATTATGTAAATGTACCTGTGTGGACAATGATGAATACCTGTGTGTATATAAAGTAGGTATTTGTGTGTACTATGCTATGCATACGAATTTATGTATCATGGATAACATGTGATTATCACCTCATGCATGGTATGACAATCATATTAAATGGATTGGTAAATATGTTACCAAAAATTAAGAAGAGTGTCGTACCAACTCCTGAATCAAGGGGAGTTTAAAGGATAAAATATGTTCACGGTGTTACGTAGACCTAAATAAAATTTTTCAATAGTACAAACATTTGGGCCCTAGTTAAAGATAAGGCATGATCAAGATAAGGAAAGTTTATAAAAAAGCATAATTGAGTTATGCATTCATTTGATTGTCCATGTGGGATTTATGGGACTTACTATGCGTTAGCTCATTAAGTATTTCATTAATGATGAGCTGGCGGACGGATGATGTGTGTAGATTGGATATGAAGTTCGCTACTGAATGTTTCTGCTGTGTATATTTTAAGTTGTTTTGAAATGAAATGTTTGAACAGAAACATGTTGTAAAAGTAAGAATAATTATGTAAATATAAGTGTGTAAAAGTATTTTAGAAGTTACTAAAATTATTGTAAGTAAATTATTTATTTCAGTTTAAAAACAAAATTTCTTAAATTTTTGCTTTAAAGTAAGTAAGGAAGAGTTTTATCACAGCCTAAAAGGTGCGTTGTGACAGAAAATGTCTAAATTAGTGGATTAAGGTCGTATAAATTTAATGATGATAGATAATTAATTAATTGTTTTTAAATTAATTAATTATCAACTTTGATATGAAGTAATAGCAATTAAGAAAAAAATTTAAATATTATGAGGATTTAATAAAATAATTAATCTTTGTAATAGAAATTGTGAATTTTATGATCCTTTGATGGAAGGGAAATACTAATGGGAATAGTGCTGATGCCAACATTTATAGTAAAATCTAAATAGTATAAAATAAAGTATTCTTGCACACTCTAAATAGGTGTTTTGCACATATTGTTTCCATTAGAGAGTAAGGGAATTCAGAATTTATGGGGAAGCTTACTTCATCGAAAAATCGATAAGTAGAAATTTCACCTACAGTATGAACAGTTTTTAAATAAATTGTCTTACTTGTTTTCATGAAAAAAATTATGAAATGCATGATCAGTGATTTGTTACGCTATGTTCTGTTATCATGTGTTGCTATGTTATGATATAATTATGAATTTTTATGTTTATGTCTTGCCATGTCTTGCTATGTTATGATTATATCATGATCAACATGTAAAGTGTGCAATAATAAATTATATTGTTTAGTCACTTTAAGTTAAGCATCATAATGATTTATGAATTATAATTTATGAAATGGTGATATTATCATATCATACTGCATATACATAATAAGATAAGTGAGAGTAATAAAACAAGTTAAGGGTGTCATATCAACCTCTCGAGTTGTGGGGAGGCTTCAATATTGTTCAGTACTATTTATGATCTTGGCGTCATTAGGGACTTTATGAACCCTGACTTCCCGAAGATCTCATACAACTGGTACGATCACCTATGCCTAAATAGTAAGATAAGATAAAGCTTAAATAATTAAGCATAAACAAGTCAATAAGTAAGCATAAAATGATCATGCATAGTTTTATTAAATGATCTTTAAATTGTTTTGTGAGTTGAATTTCTTACTTACTGAGCAAAAGCTCATTTAAGCGTGCTCATGCTGTAGGTAAGGAACCTATCAACATCACTTGATTGGACAGTGGCGAGTGGCAGACGAATGATGGAGATGAAAATAGATACCACTTATGCAAAAATGTATTTTCCGTATTATGTTGTCTTTTATAAAATTTTATATGTATGAAAAATTAAGTAGTATTACGTAAGGAGCTTTAGAGACCGAGATTGAAGTTATTTGGCTATAGATTTTAAAAGGAAAAAAAAAAAAAAAGAAAGACAAGAGTTTAAGATTTTCAACAAGAAATGTATATAAATAGATGTTGCAATAGAAAATACAACAAATATACGTAAATTTTCTAATAAGAAATTATAGTGATAATTAGTTTTAGAAAAGTTTTTAAAGTATCATTTTAAATTAAGAAAAGTATTTAAAGAAAATTTTTTTGTAAAATTATTATACTAGTTTTAAAAGATTAAGTTTTAATAAATTATTGTTATATTAGTTTTTAAAAGAATAAGTTTCAAAAATTTATATTAAGCTTTAAATTTATTCAAAAAAAATTAATCACGTTTATGTTAAAAAAAACTATTCCATAAATTTAAGACCTCAGTTAAAATATGTTTAAATATTAAGATTATGTAGTTAAGTAACGGCCACATAAGTAGGGTGGTTACATAGATTGTCATTTTCTCAATTTAATGTGTACGGTTTAGATTATGCACAGAGTATCTCCTAAAATATGTAATCCATGAATTCAAATTATATATTATATAAATTTTATAATTATATATAAGTATATATACATATATATATATATATTAGTAAATATATAAATCTATACATCTTTGGCACTTTTCTAAAGTTTATAGGGAGAACGAGAGGATTAAACCATCATTTATTAGGATTAAAATAAATAGACCAAAATATAACAATTTTAAGTAAATGGCTCATTTATACTAAAACAAAATTTATTTTACTATAAAATGTCGTAGAGAAAAATATGAAATAACATTGAGATAATGAAAAACTAAAACAAAAAGAAAGAAAAGAAGAAACAGAAGAAAAATAAGGAGATAAAATTAAAAATTTGAGTGTTTAAAAAGAGCACGTGCTTCTAAAAATGCTTTGTACTTAAGTATTTTTGGAAGTATGCTATTTACTTACATTAAAAATTGAAACTATGTTATTTAGCACAATTTCCAAGTTCATATACTTAAAAAGAAAAAAAAAACATAAGCCCAATTACAAAAACCTCACATCATGTATTATGTCTAAAAATTAAGGAAAAGGAACCAAATAGCATATTTAGGGTAAGAACTTTTAAATAATGTCATATGTTTTCAAAATGTGTAGTAAATAATATATATTGAGAAATTGAGATTTATCTCATGAGAAATTAAAACAAAAACCCTAAGATACCCTTACTGCTTTTTCCACCCCACCTTCTCCTCTCCTCCCTCATTGGCGCCGACGGTAGTCGAGCTTATTATGTTTTTAACTTGAGTAAGATTTGAAAATGAATATTTTGAAAAATATGTTAGGATTATTTTTGAAATTGTGTTTGGTTTATTTTTTGAGTGTTTTGCTGAAATTGTTTTGGGTAATTTTTTGAAATTATATTGGATAGTTTTTTAGCCCCACACTCCCTTACTCAGCTCCCACCCTTAGCAACCAAGCCCCTACCCTTGACAGTGTTACGATGGCCCCACTTTCAACGTTGCACTAGCAAATTTGACAAAACCTTGTCCCCTCAAGCCACCAGTGGACCTCGACGTCCCATCCATAATTCAAATTGCACCTCCATTGTGATCCAATGATGGGGGTGGATCATCGCTAGGGGGGTAGTTCGTAATTGATATGGTGGATTTCTAGGCCACTGATCATTGAAGATGGGACAAACTCCGATGTGGTGAGGGATCACGATTACTGTGGAAGCCAGCAATGTGATTCAATGGTGATCGATGATGTTTGGGCAGCGATATGATAGGGTGGGTTGCTTCGATAATGATGTTTAGTGTAGTCTAGTGATGTATGTGGGACGTGGATAGCTAAGGCATTGACAAAATCTAGTGATAAGTGGCACCAAATTTTTGGGTTGAGAGGAGAAAGAGCGTGGGGGAGGGGGTGTAGGGAATTGGAACTTAGAAACACCACCAAAAACAAGTTTTTTTTTTTAATTTTCAAAAATCTCAACTTTTTCTCATATTTTGAGAAATGATTTTATTATGATTTAAAACTATTTTATTGACAAAACAAGTATTCACAACCATTTTTATTTTTGTGTTTTTCACAATGGAAAAAAAATCTCAAAAGCAAAATTAAATGGGTTGTATTTCCTTAAAAATATAGTATTTCGTTGAAAATATAGTATTTTCCTAAAAATATAGCATGTCCCAACGATGTCTTTTGACATTACTGGCATTCGTTGGCAACTAGGAAATACATTATTTTCAAAGAAATACAAAATTTAGCAAAAATGATGTTAGGTTACTAGCACCAATGACATCGTAAGTAGCTGGGAAGTACTGTAAATACTGAATTTTTATAAAAAATACAAAAATTTGATGGAGACTTTGCTGACGACCAAGAAATATAATCTTTATATGGAAATACTATATTCCCAAGTAAATAAAAAATTTACTAGTGATCTCTCGGTTGGCCAAGAAATACATTATTCACATGGAAATAAAAAAAAAAATTTATAGGCTATCTCACCGTTGCCTATGAAATAAAGTATTTACATAAAGATACTTTATATAAAATTAATCGATAATGTCGTTAGACATCACAGCACCGACGACATTGCCGACAACCATAAATTATCGTATTTACATGAAATATTGTATTTCTATGCAAATATAAAAATTAACTGTCGAAGTTGTTAGGCATAACCGACACTGACTACAACTTCGTCAGCCGATAAATACCTACAATACTACAAGAATCACAAAATTCTAGTCAAAACACAATCATCAAAAGAAACATTAAAAAATCCAATACACTTTAACAGTTGACCATGAGCCACAGCCACCGCCACCATCGTGGCTCCACCAACACAGCCCAACCCATCATGCTCATAATTAGATGATCTATCAAACCTTGCCAGTCTTGTGATAAATCTTGATCCTAAATGCAATGCCAACCAAATTCCACGACAAAGATGAGATTTGAGTTTTGCGATGAACAGATTTAGTTGCTCTACTCTATTGCTTCAAATTCTCTCCTTGATCCCAATGAAGTTCTCTTAATTGTGATGGTTTCTCTTAGATTGTGAGGGAGAACTGACGAGATTGCCATGGCTTTGATTTTCTCACGATTGTGATGGACCAATCGATGATCTCAGTCTCCATGACAATGAGTTCTATCAAACTGGGCAACAATGACCTTTCCATGGTGATGCTGGCGATGAGAAGAGAACGCAAATTGGGGGGAGAGGGAGGAAACCAAAGTCGAGAGAAAGAGAGATGGGTGAGAAATCGATAGAGAAAGGGGTATTTTAGGTATTATACCATTACATATTAGATGATATGCTACAATTTTCTAAAATTTAAAAGAGTTGCTAATTTTTTTTATTAGCATACTAAAAATATGTTTTTTACTTTAATGTAATTTTTTTATAGTCATGTTTTACAATGCTACAATTTAGTTTATTATTAAAGACATACATTCGATTGGGTTGTGATATGTTAGATTTTAGAATACAATCTATAAAATCTGTTGTTTTTGAATTAGTTTAGATTCGATTAGGGAGTGTTTATGAATTGGTTTTGGATTGGGAATCTTCAAATTCAATATGTGTGGATTTGATTAAGGATTGACTCCTAATCCATGTAATCGAATCTAACTTAAGTCAAGGAGAAAGTTTTGGTTTTTCAAAAGGAGAATTTTTCACAAACAAAATTAAAAAATTAAAAAGTGGAGTCATGCGTGCCTATATGGTCCCTTCAATCTCAATGCAAAAATTATCAGTTTGAGGTCATATTAAATTTTCAAAAATAACTAGTTCATAAACACGCACTCCACATGTGCATATTAAGTATGTTAACAAAAAAGTAAATAATAAAAAATAAAGATCTTCTGTGTATGCACTTTTCTTGGGTTGCCTTGGAGCCAACACGTGGAGGGGAACGAAACATTCCCCTCCCTTTTTATTTTCTAATTTCTTTTGAAAGGCCCCAGCCCCATTATTTTTTATTATTTTTTAGGTTTTTTGTTTTCTTTTCTTTTTCCTTTTCTAGCCTTTTTTTTCCTCAAATTTTCCTTTTACTTTACTGTTTTTTTTTTTCTTTGTCTTCCCGTATGTGTTTTTTTGTTTCTTCTCTACTCTCATTTGATTTTTTTAGAACTCAGGGATGAGATATTCGAACTCTGAGGTGGAATTAGGAGTGGTTTTGTCGTTAAACTATGCCTACAACCACCTCTCATTTGCATTTTTAATGCACTGTTTTGTTTCTTCTAACTATTATACTTTTTTATTGTTTTCTTCCCAATAGCTTATATATTTGCATATTTAAATTAATAATTTTATGAGAATATGTTGACCATGTTAATTTTGAAAGACATTTGTGATTAGAGACTTATAATAACCACACTTTGCTAAGTTTAATGAATCAATTGCTATGAAAAAAATTGTAAGGATCGCATTACAAAAAAGTATAAAGATCGGGTGCAAATGTGTCAAAAATTATTTTATTTAAGTCTTATATTTCTAATGAACCTTTTAAATTTTTTCATTCTAATATACTTTTCAAGGTATTTTTCTCAAATATTTGATTAACTAAATATTTTAAGTTCTAACTTGTTGCAGTATAAAGCTCTCATATGTTACAGTAATTTGTTACAGTGTAAAGCCTCATATGGTACAGTATTTAAGTTCTAACTGTTGGCAAAATAGTATGTAGCGGAAATTTTAAAATTTTTTATACCAGAGTACTTTCCAAAGCATAAGTTTGATACGCTATATGCATAAATTAACCATATCTTACTAACCTTGTACACTGAAGAGCTCCTACAATCTATGAAGAGAAGGGAGTTCCATAAGAGCTTCAACCAACTGGTCTTCTTTGCTATTCTCTATCCACGATCGGTGTGCCTGTGGGCGCACAATGCATAGCTCTTTCCGATTACTCTCCTTCCAACCAATTAAGAAATACCCAAAACTAATGTTTGCGATTTGTGAATAATAGCTTTTCAGGGGAGTTTCAGAGGCTCATAGACTAGAGTGCTCACTCTTGATTTCTCAACTTATCTAAATAACTTATGAGTTATACTCCCTATTTATAGAAGTTGGATCTAGGAGTTAATTCTTGTCAAATAAGGCCTCAAAAATTTGAATCTGGATCAATCTCTAATAAAATTGTGTAAAAAACGCGTGGTCATATTATCATTCAATCGGCAAGCTAAACTAACAAATCGGCTTGCTGAACTTACTCTATCGGCAAGCTAAACCTAAAGAACGGCCTGCCAAACTTACAATAAATGATTCCTATAAATCTTTTATTTCTCACTTGAGATTCTTTGAATAAAGCTCAGTTTTAAATCAAATAATCCAATAGAGAAATATTATGATTAAAACAACCATATTTAGATAATGTCTAGGAAAATAAATGTTCCTAATAATTCAACAAGTTTATCTTGAATTAATTTTTCATAAAATTAATTCAACTGATGAACAGACATGAATTATCTGATCCTATTGAATTTCAGCCAATTTGATAATTTAACAGAAGTAACCAATTTATTAGAAAAGCATGCCGTATCGTTACATGATTTATTATGAGCTAGTAAAGGGGACCTGATGGACCTATATAGTTCAAGCTCCTAATAATTATGAAACCTAATATCCTAGATATATATTATATAATTATCAACTCTAACGCTACTCCACTAAAAGCTTAGAGCTACATTCTTAAACTATATAGAATTACGAAGCTTAAATAGTTAAGTCTCCATAATATATCATAATGTATCGTATCCTTATAAGATATTTATTATCGGCTTAGGGATAAATTCTGTATTACCTTCCCGATTATTTTTCTCTTACGTTTCATTATCTCACTATCGGAAAACTTACCATCCAAAGGCATATACCATTCAATTACACCTATGTATCCAAATGGTTGAGCGCTCTAGGTTTTTAATTATAGGATAATGCATATAAGAGAATATCATCAACTCCTAAAGAGGAGCTATGGATTCCATATCTATGAATAATAGGTCTACGCTATCAAGAGTCATATCTCTAACGTACCGGCATGCGTACTAACATGAATTGTGGATATCACCCTTTGGTACATCAAAAAATATAAGTCAAAACAGCGGGCTCGCTATTCATCTTAAGATTTAGATACAACACATATGATTGTCTAAAGTGAATTGATTTGCCGAGATAGAATTATTAATCCAAATCAATTACACTTTATGTCCCGATCTAATACATCATCACCTATGACAATGTATCAATGTTTCTATTCACGAAGTCCACTTCTAATGGCCAAGATAAACCATCTCCCATTAAAGATATAAACAACATAACAATCTTTGTATGAATAAAGCGCCCAACTTTATTCCCTTGATTGCTGAGCTTATAATTTAGACCGTTAACTTTAGAATCATGTCCTCTGCATAATCTGTCCATCATATGCCTTATTCTAAAGGCTTAGACCAACAGTCTTAGACTTTTATTTGCTTATCATGCATCCAACAAATATGAACGTAAAGAGGATAATAATTTGGTATATAAATAGTAAATAAACTCTTTATTGTTAAAAATATCTTCAAAAATATATTACATTTTTACTCCTTAAAGCATACATGTTTAACACTAACTTCATATTCTAACTTACTTTGTAAACTAAGTTTATATATATTTAACCCGTGAAATTGTATACCCACTCACTAAGATGGTGGGCCTTATGTAGTGGGCGCATATTTTGTGAGAAAATGAGTTGGAAGCATAGGGTTAATTAGGATTGTTAAGAAAAAATAAGCACATAAAAAATTCACCTGTACCGTACCATAAGCCAGCTGCCAAGTGCAAACAAAATAGTCATACTTATGGGTTGCTCTTTGTTTTCCAAATGTAGTTGTGGAGAGTTGAAAATGTTGGTTTCTTAGCTGTGATTGTCTGTGATGTGGTTCAGTTGAAAATGTTGATTTCTTTAGGAATGCAATTGGTTTCCTTTCGGATGTTGCGTGAAAAAGTTTCCTTTTCGTTTGCTTTTATTAGTTGTGATTAATGCTTTTCACAGCTTAAATCCGCCTTGCGGGCCATGAGTCCAATGGTTGAAGATTTCCCAGGCAACGGGACATACATAACATAATTATGATAGTAGAATTAGAATATAATTAATTTGTGATTTTTTTATGTGAAGCTTAAAATTATATCATTAAGAAAATTATGTTAAATTTTAATTTCGCCACAATAATTTTGTAATATTAAATTAGATAACTTACAAGAATGCTCTTTAAAAGAAACACATTTTTAAAATTATTCTTTTAAAAAGCTTTTTTCAAAATTGTTTCTTTAATAAAAAAATATAGTTTATTAAAAGTCTAAGTTACACCTCCTTTTTTAATTAAAAAGTATGACTTATTAAAAGTTTAAATTACCCTCCATTCTTGCTCTCTCATATGGTAGATTACTCTGGTCGTTGATGTAGGGTACCAGCTTGTAATCTGATAGGTTCTAAAGTTGGAATTTTCTTTGAAATAAAGAAGCACCTATCTTCGCTCATCGGCATAGGGTGCCAGATAGTTTGGAACTTATCAGATTCCTACATATTTTCTTTAAAATAAAAAAGCACCAAATGCATCTATTGCTTGCACAAGGTGTCAGATTGTAACTTGATAGATTCTAAAATTAGAACCTACCAGATTCTAACATATTTTCTTTGAAATAAAAAAGCAATCTGTGGGGTGTCGGAGCGTAATGGAACCCACTAGGTTCCATTCTAGAAGTTGCCAGATTCTGTCCCAAAACCCGCCAATCATCAATTTGAACAAAACCAAAAATAAAAATTTGAAACTAAGAAACAAAAATCAAGAAAAAAAAAGAAAAAAATTAGATTTAGCTTGAAGCTGAAAAAATATTTGACAAATCTAAGAAATTCTTAGTTGAAATAAAAAAGCAAATGAAGAGAGAGTGTTTGGCTAAGGATGGTGTAAACCACAAACTCAGTTATGAACAGTGTAAAGCTCTCACATGCTACAGTAAAAACGGTTCCCACCACTAGGCAAACACCTTATAAGATTTAACAAATCTACAATTTAGAATATATATATTTTTTAGATTTTTGATAGCAAATAGTTCAACTATAAAAATTGAAAAAAAAAAAAAAGATCCAATAAGATTGACATAACCAAATAGAAACATAAAAATTAAGACACAAATCTCACAAAATCAAATATAATGCTAGTTTCTATTTCAAAATTTCCATTTCACAATGCTAATTTATAAGGTTACAAATTAGAGAGCAAAATCTGCACGAAGGAGGAGATTAAGCAATGGTGAAATCACAAATAAACAAAATATCATTTAGGAAAGAAAATTAAAAAAATGAATTACTAAACTCAAAATCTCCAACAACACATCGATGAACCTTTACAAAAAATCTTTAGCGACGCAGATGAATGGATGAGGCTTAGCACCTATGAGAGATCTGCGCAGATCTACGATCTAAATTATGGAGATCGTCACCTACAAGACATTTGCATGAATCGAGCTACCGGCATTGTCGGTGTTGGATCTACAATCAAAATCGAGCACGACGCGTGCGATATTAAAAAATCGGAGACAATGATGAATAGAGAAGTTTGATGGCGACGGGGTCTTTGTCTTCATCGAAGAAGGAGGAGAAGTTGGAGGAGTAAAAAATGAGGAGGTCGTTAAGGGATTTAGTGAAAAGGAGAGGGGTGGTGATCAACAAGAGGTGGAGTTGGAGGCGTCGAAGCAGGAGAGGGAGAGTAGGAGGAGAGGGAGGGCACCAAAGGAGGAGAAGGGGAGAGAGAGTAGGAGGAGAGAGACAGGAACGAGATAGAGGAGAAAACTTAGGGTTCAGAGAGGAGAGAGGGATTGAAAGTAGGAAAAGAAAATCAGAATGGGTAAAAAGGTAAATGAATAACATTTATTATTAAAAGAAAAATAAAAAACACAGTTTTGAAAGGAAAAAAGTAAGGGTAGTTTTAATAACAAGGTATATGACAAGGCATTTCAAGGAGCCCATTCTCCCTTAAGCAAGGTCTCGAGTTCGAGTCTTGTGTATGGAGAAACAGGTGTTGGGAGAACTTCCCCGTATGGGTCCGACCCGGCTCGAATCTGGATTAGTCGGGTTTACTCCCGTTAGAGTTGAGGGACCATTTCTGTGGGTTCGTGCCTATATGTGGTGGATCCGGATACCGAATGGTTTTCACAAAAAAAAAAAAAAAAAATATGACAAGGCATTCCTTATAAATTTTATTACAATAATTTTATAACGTGGTGTAATTTTTTTCTTCCATTAATTGTGAGAGAATCAAAAGAGTCGGAGAATAATGCGTAATGGGCTTCAACTAATTTCGTAGGCTACTTTGATATATGAGTTGCAAGCCTGTATGTTGTTGTTTTTGTTTGATTTTTTTTTTTTTTTTTTTGTTTTCCTTGTGTTTGGCAAACCAATTTAGTTTATAGTATAAAACTCTCATATACTACTATATAAAACAAAAAATATTACAATATAAAAGTCACACATTATAGTGTTTAAATTTATTTTTTTAGTTCAATCTGGTTTGTCAAACACTTTATTAATCTTTGCCTTAGTGTAGGCTTTTGGTTTTCCCTTGTTTGTTTGTTTGTTTGGTTTTTTTTTGGGGTTCCTCAAGGTAAAATTATGTATAAATTTACTATTATGTTATGCCTCAATCATATTATGCTTAGTTGTTGGTAATGCTCCTAAATTGATAAAAAAAGGGGAGAAGCATAGCATTTTTTGTTGAATAAATCTCAGGGCTATGATACTTCTGAAGCAATATTTTGCAAATTTTCATCAATTTCCAAATTCAGTACGAACCTTTAAATTCCATAAATAGAACAAGGAATTTATTAAAAAAAATAAGGAGAGTGAGGATTTTTATAAGGGTATGAAATTTTTTTAGGAAAAAATTTTTCTATTAAGAAAACTTTACTTTTAACTGTCAGGTTTATATTAAAAACTTTTTCTTTTCAAAAAAATTTATCTTAAAAACTGTTTATTTGTCATATTTTTCAATTTAATTTGTACCAGATTTAATATCTAAAAACACATATTATAAAGGTACATTACCCAATAGGTACTCTATATCGTAGAACACCAAAAAAACTTTAAAAAAATCCACAACCATAAACTACAACAAACAATTGTTATTTTTCCACAAAAATGCTATTGTCCTTTATTTGGGTCTTTCTTCATTGAGGAGTTTCATCGATGGCATACGCATTCAACTGGTAGTTTGATTCAAATCATTTTCTTTTGCAGCCTTACGGCTAAAAGATATATATTTATAAATAGTAGTTTGTTTGGTGTGTAGGTTTAAAATAGTATGGTTTAAGATTTTATGATTTAAATTATATGTTTTAAATTGTATAATTGAAATGGTAGTTTGAACTAAAGTTTAAAATTTAAAGGTTTAAAATGAAGATAAAACATTACATTAAGTTTAAAATGAAAACTGGTATTTTAAAAACTATGGTTTATGAAAGAAAACAAAAATAAAAATAGTTTTTATCATAAAAAATCGTTCAAACTGTATAAATTTAAAAGGGACAAAATTTAAATTTTAAAAATTTTAATTATTTTAAAACTATACTTATAATTTAAACTGATCTTAATTATTGATTATTGAATATCAATTTAAATTATGTTATAGTTTGAATTATCATCTGTAGTAGGCAACCTTTTAGCTCTTCGGTGCCAAAAAAATAAAAAAAAAAAGGCCTATTAATTAATCTATTTTAGGAAATAGAGCTGAGAAGCAGGATTCGTTGCTTCTTTTACACTGCCAAAGACATTGTTTATCATCATTTTTTTTTTAAGACATTGTTTATTATTTTCTTTCACATGATTGGTACACTATTTACAACTTTCTTTTTCACCGAAAAGAAAAAAAGTACTTACCTGAAATCCAACAGGCAACACACACGAAAATTTATTACTCGGTCGGACCGCAGTCCACGGTATGAAAACCGATACTTGGCCCTCTAACTCCACCTTCAGAATCGTCCGATCCTTATTTTATCAGACATTTGTTGATCGGACGGCGATTCTGTCCAATCCAACAGTTAGAAACCTCGAACTTACTGGCAGGAGCATAATCCCACGTGGCCCAATCACAATGCCGCTCCCAATCTACGTTGCCCTTTTTGCATGTGACTCCTTGGGGGGTCAGCGAACGGAAAGCGAGGGCAAAATGGTAACTTCCGTACTCCTCTTCATTGCGACGAGAGTGCAGAAACTTCAACGACGTTGACGCCGCACCGGATTTGCAGGACCCCATTCGGTCCATTTCCACGTAGAGTTAGAGAGAGAAAGAAGAGAGGGAAAGAGAGTTAGAGAGAGAAAGGAGAGAGAGAGGACAACGGTTGGGCGTTTGAGATCGTGGTGTGTGAACCGTCGCCCATTTTCACTGTTGCATCAAAGCTCTCTTCTTTCAGTTTCGTTTTCTTTTTCTTTCACTTCTCTTTTTCTTCTTCTTCTTCACACTGCTTTTTTTTTTGGTCCCTTTTTCTCCCCCACATTTTCTCTTTTTTCCTTCAAAATCGCTTTATTCGACGCGTGAAACGCTTCTTCTTCAGCAATTCCGCTTCAAATTTTGAGCTTTGAACCTACGTGGGGGAGATTTTCGTTTTTCTCTTGTATTCTTGGGTTCGAAAGTTTCTGAGCTAAGCAAAACTCATAAATTCTCGTAAAATTTCGATAAAAATCAGGTCTGTTTTGGTTTTCTCCCAAAGTTTGGGAGTAAAGTTTTGAGCTGGTAAGCAAATTGGAACTTTGGTACGTTGGCAGAATTTGTAAGAATCGGAGATATTTAATCTGGATTTTTTTGCTAATATCTAGGTTTCTTAACTAATTAACCGTTGAAGAATCGGTTTTTTTAGTAGCAACGTTCAAATGCGTGAGAATTGCTTTTGAATTGATTATCAGAATTGCAAAAAAAAAAAAAAAACTATAAATTTTCGGTTTCTGCGTTGCAGAGACCAGAGAGAGGTGAACAAGAAGAATGAGCAGTGAAAGTTTCAAAACGGCAAAGTAGAATCGGCGTTGTTTTTTGAGAATTCGTCGGCAGGTTCTGACGGTAGATTCAGTGGTTTGAGCACCGTTTTATCGGTTTCATGAAAGTGAGAGGCGATTTGAAGGTAAGATTTACGTGAGGTTTATATTTGTGTGTGAAATTTCTGAGCCAGTTAAACTCAGATGGATAATGTATGTGTGTGAGCGAGAGAAGAGGGGTCAAGAAGAAGCAGATGGTCCGGTGGGGTTGCGACTTGGGACCATTTCTATGGAGGAGGGGGAAAAAAAAGAAAGAAAGAGAGAAAGCTCCAAAATTTCAATGGTCACTTAGAATATGACATTCTGTTACTTCGTATTCAAGCATAGTGGGTAGCCACCAAGGAAAGTTTTCTCTTCTGACTGACAGAGAACATCGGCATTGGTAATAGTTGAAGCAAAAAAACGGAAAAAGGAAAATTTTTTTAATTAATTTCCAATTTTATATTATGAAGCTTGAATTCAAAGAATAAGCAAGGTGCGTGAGTGTTTAATCGAAACAAACCTGTACTTATTATAATTTTTTTGGGCTTTAATCATTTTTTTTTTTTTTTTTTTTTTTGTGGTGGTTGGATAATACCCATGATTACCTTGTGGCTGCAGGCAAAAAAGTGATTGAGCTTTTGTATGAATAATAAATTTGTAAATATTTTTTTTGGGAAAAAAGGAGGGAGGGAGTTGTTGGATTAAATCCATGGTTACTATTTGACCTGTAATTTCATTTCTTTTTTGGTGCGGTCGCCTAATTCCCATTATTAGCTCTATTGTTGCAGATGATCTGGTACTGAAGGTATTGATTCATTTTGGCAAGTTCAACAACCTTGCCTAACGTTTAAACCAACTTGCACTTTAGTGTTTAGACAGCAAGAGCGACAGTAAGTAATTGTTAGCTTGTCTTTTCCTTTTCCCTTTTGTGAAATTTTAGTTCTTATTTTGATTAATTTGTTTGTAGGATTAGAAAAAGTAAAGTGGAAAGCTAAATAATGGGGGCGATTGGCGGAGAAGAGCTGGTGAAGTGGGAGAAGATGCAAGGAGCAAGTGGTCGTGAGGAGAAGATTCTTGTTTTGGTGAGGTTGAGGCCTTTGAATGAGAAGGAGATTGCATCAGATGAGGTGGCAGATTGGGAATGCATCAATGACACCACTATCTTATACCGGAATACCCTGCGTGAGGGATCCACATTTCCAAATGCTTATACATTTGGTAAGTAAATATGTCATTTTGATAGTCCTTGAAACCTTATTTCAAGTCTGGAACGGCTAATAGTAACTGCGATCAGCGTGCACTTTACAGCCTACACCAGTGGTTCTGCCTTGTTCCTTGTTTCAAAAAGAAAAAGTCTACTTTTATGTCTTTTCTGCACCGCTCAACTTATCAAATCGAAACCGTTGGGTTCTATGTTTCTCTTGCACTTGTTTATCTGACTAATTTATCAGAGGGTAATTTGTTTATCTGAGTCATGCATAATTGGCTTAGTGCAGAAATTTTATTTGAGATAAATAAAACTGAAGGTTTATCTTCGGGAACAGAATAATCAGAGGTAAATAAATGTGTAACCTGTCTTCTATTGTTTTTGGTTATAGACAGAGTGTTTCGAGGTGACTGCTCCACAAGGCAAGTTTATGAAGAAGGAGCTAGAGAAATTGCTATTTCAGCTGTCAGTGGGATCAACTGTAAGTATAAATGTCAATATTCTCATTTGTTTCTTCTGAGTCCTGAAGTCTATAGTAGAATGCTGTGTGAAAAATTCAAAAGCAATTTTATTTTTTGTTTTTCAGCCAGTATTTTTGCATATGGACAAACAAGTAGTGGGAAAACATACACCATGAATGGTATAACTGAGTTTACGGTGGCTGAAATATTTGACTACATAAATAGGGTAATTAAAGTCGCTTATTTTTCTCCCTTTCTTTGGGTGATGGGGGGATATTAACACCCCACTATACCTCTCTTTGCTGGCGGCATTAACTAATGAATCGTTATTGGTATCACTATAGCATGAAGAAAGAGCGTTTGTTGTAAAGTTCTCGGCGATTGAGATTTACAATGAAGCTGTAAGAGACCTCCTAAGCACGGATAACACTCCACTTAGGCTGCTTGATGATCCAGATGTGCGTGTACATATTTCTCCTTTTTTTTTTTTTTTTTTCTTTTGTAGTTCAGTTTATATTTTTCTGAATTTCACTAACACTTTTCTCTTATCATCAGAGGGGGACCATTGTGGAGAAACTCACAGAGGAAACTCTGAGAGATTGGAGCCATTTAAAAGAGCTTCTTTCTATTTGTGAAGGTGGAGCATTTTACAAAATCCCTTCTGTTTGTTCTTGTTATGTTTTAATTTTTACTGAGTTAATATATTGCTGCAGCTCAAAGACAGATTGGAGAGACCTCGCTAAATGAGAAAAGCTCCAGATCACATCAAATTATAAGATTGGTGAGCCCTCTCTATCTCATATCTGATTAAAACCTCAATTTGCCAATGCAGTTATTTATATGTTTTACTTAGCTCTCTTTTATACTTTATTCATTTTTGTAGGGGATCGAAAGCTCTGCTCGCGAATTCTTAGGCAAAGATAATTCAACTACTCTTGCAGCTAGTGTGGTACATTATTTTCTTCTAGATCCTATGTTTAGTAGTTAGAATTCTTTTTGATAGATGGTAACTAAAATTAATTCATTCATAATACTGAGCTATATATATTGACTTTTTTTTTTTAATTTTTTGGCAGAGTTTTATCGATTTGGCGGGAAGTGAGCGTGCATCTCAGGCAGTATCAGCAGGGGCAAGATTAAAAGAAGGTTGCCACATAAATCGCAGTTTACTAACTCTGGGGACTGTTATTCGCAAGCTAAGGTTTAATATTGTTCCTTAAAAATTGTCAACTTTTTTTCCAATTTAAGTAATTTGATAACTTTCTAGCCTCATAAATGTTGTGATACTATTATGCAGCAAGGGAAGACAAGGACACATCAATTACAGAGATTCTAAGCTGACACGCATACTACAGCCTTCGTTGGGTGGCAATGCTAGGACTGCCATCATTTGCACTTTGAGTCCTGCAAGAAGCCATGTTGAGCAAACTAGAAACACTCTTTTGTTTGCTTGTTGTGCCAAAGAAGTATCTACAAAAGCACAGGTCAATGTAGTCATGTCTGACAAGGCCTTGGTCAAGCATTTACAGAAAGAGCTGGCTAGATTGGAAAGTGAATTAAAAACTCCTGGACCTGCTTCTTCAGCTTGTGATTACGTAGCATTACTCAGAAAGAAAGATCTTCAGATTGAAAAGGTTTGATTTCCTTTCCTAACTCGTGTCCTTGTATGTGCACAGGTGTTAAATTATGATTACATGTGTGTTATAATCCTACAAAAGTTAACTTTAGAGCCTTATAAAGATCATTAGCCACATTTCAGCAGTAAAGCTACTCAGAAAGAAAGAATAATATTTCTTTCTGGAATTTTAGTAGTGTGCACGAGCTGATAAGTAAAGTGAAGAATTTTTGGTCATCAGTAATATCTCCCTTGCTCCCACTATCATAAATATACGTGCCAAATTTCTTCACCCCACATTTCGTGTTTTTATCTATTCATTCTGCACCATCCAAGTGTCCTATCAACATTGCCTAAACTAGGATGGACTTGGTAAGGTAGATTGGTTAATTCCAATTTAGAGTGACAAAAGGCACACTACACGCAAGATGGCATACACAATTTGTCTTTTGATTTCTTGGGCCTGTCATTTATTATAAACCTCTTATTGAAAATTACCTTTTGTGTACATTTAATAATGCAGATGGAGAGAGGAATTAGGGAGCTAAAGAAGCAACGGGATTTGGCTCAATCACGTGTGCAGGATTTACTGCAGATGGTTGGAAATGATCCCCATTCAAGAGAAGTATGTGTTATTTCCTTATTTTATCTAATACAGTTCCATGTTGTGAAGGCTACTAATTCTTGATTTCTTGTTTTCTTTCAGCGTAAAGATGATCATCCTAAATTTCAGGCAGGGGATACATGGGAAGATGAAGATTCTGTATCAGAAACATTAAGTGTAGTTGATCCTAGCTCAATTGGTGTTAGGAGGTACAACAATGCCCATTGTGATCATAGGGACAGTGCGAGTAGTCCTGATGAGCGTCAACTGCAGGACAATGACTATGACCATTACCTGTCTGATGGAACCTCTTCACCACGTGCATCTGGAAACAAGTTTGTTCAGTCTAATTCAAGACAGAGTCAAGATGAAACTGCAGAAGATCCTGATGACTACTACAAGGAGGTTCAGTGTATTGAGATGGAAGATTCAAGTAGGTGCAAGGATTCTGGTGGTGGAGATGAAGGAGCTTTGTTATTTTCTGGAAGTACAGATTTAACTGCTCAAGAATACTCAGCGAGCAGAGATAGAGAACAGAGTCAGATTCAAAATGCTTTTGCGTATAATGTCTTGGAGCAAAGACTTAATGACGTACAAATGACCACTGACTCTCTGGCCACTGCATCAGACATGCCTAGCTCTACAAACTTCAGCTTAACTAGAAGTTGGAGTTGCAGAGCGAATCTGATGATGGGCCCATCTCCTGATAAAGCAGATAGAACCCCGCCTAATGGGTTTGAGAAAGGCTTTTCTGGAAGACCAGAGGGTCTCAGAAGGAAGTTTCCTCCTTTAAATTTTGAAGCCAAAAGTATAAGGTTGTCAAGAAATAATTCTCAATCTTCTTTTGGAAGTGCCTCTGTGGATGAGCTAAGAGCACAGGGCGCCAGGACTGGGGATGAGGATGTTACTAGCCTCCATACTTTTGTTGCAGGACTGAAGGAAATGGCCAAGCTTGAGTATGAGAAGCAGTTTGTCGATGGTCAGGTGAGATGGGCACGTTGTATTTTCCACATTCTTGCATGATGTTGAGTCAGTTTTGTTTCACGTTTGTTAGTAATTATATCCTATTTCTGGTTAGGCATTGTAATAGATACTGGCAATTTTTGGCTCATATTCCGTAAACAACATTTCAAAATGAAAATAGGCAAGATTGGTCCAAGAACTACACATTTTTGTAACCGTCTTTGATATATGTTCTTGTTTTAACTCATTGAATACACATGCCTCCTCTCAGACATCATTCTTCATTAACAAGTTTTGTGTTGGCATGGTATGTGCCTTCTAGGCACAAGAGACAGGGTCCAAAGCTATGAAGACTGTGAAAGACATAGGAGTTGATCCAATGCTAGAAACAGAAGTAACTCCAGATTGGCCGCTAGAATTTGAAAGACAGCAAAAGTCAATATTGGAACTTTGGCAAGCCTGCCATGTGTCATTAGTCCACAGAACCTACTTCTTCTTGCTGTTTAAAGGTGATCCGTCAGATTCCATTTACATGGAGGTGGAGCTTAGGAGACTGTCTTTCCTAAAGGAAACATATTCTCGTGAAAATCAGGCCATGGAAGATAGTCGGACCCCCACACCAGCTTCGAGGTTCTCATCTCTCTCTCTCTCTCTCCCTGTCACAAAACACCCCCCCCCCCCACCCCAAATATCGGGTCTGAATATTGGCAAATTTCAATGCGAATTTCCCTGCCATGCTTTTAAGGACACCAAGAATGGTGGGTGTTTGTTTTCCTAAGGAAAAGGCTACAGTAATATTGGTAACTTTTCCAAGCTTTTGAATGGATAATATGTTCTAATTAAGCAATGGGTTGCACGCTTCACTTAAAAACTTCTTATAAGACATAATAGCATTAGATTTAGGCTAGGGGCAGAAAGGAAGAGGAGTTGTAAGTTCGAAGGAAGAAAAAAACAAACGTTTATAAACTTCCATAGATTCCTTCTGAGAAGAATCAAAGTTATTGATTCAGAATTATCATTTCGTGATAAATTATTTACTCTTATGCTCATATTTATTGGTACGTAGGCATAAAACTAACACCAACATGTTTTTTTGGAAACAGTATGAAAGCCCTTCGTCGTGAGAGAGAGGTGCTGGGAAAGCTGATGCAGAAAAGGTTTTCGGAAGAAGAAAGGAAGAGACTCTTCCAGGAGTGGGGCATTGCACTGGACTCAAAGCATCGGAGACTGCAACTGGCGAACCGCCTATGGAGTAACCCAAAGGATATGAACCACGTCAGGGTGAGTGCTGCAATCGTTGCAAAGCTGGTAAGGTTTGCTGACCAGGGGCAGGCACTCAAGGAGATGTTTGGTCTTAGTTTGACACCAACTGTTACCAAACGTAGACCATATGGCTGGAAAAACAGCAGGATATCTCTTTTGTAAGCTTGTATTGTGCCTCATATTATATATAGAGGTGGTTTGTTGAATTAGATTGGTCATAGAGTCATCTCTTTTTTCACCACTGAATATTAGTCTGCTAACTATTGTGATGTTAATACTGTTTTAGTCTTGGCCTTTACAGGTTCTAAAGCTATATTAATCGTTGTATTTTGGTATGCGGCTTTGGGTTTTGGCTCAATTTTAATGAAATATGAGCTATTGATCCTTCTCTCTGTCTGTGTTTATAGAGACTGATTTTTGGATTGAAATGTTTTCTAGAGGCTGAGAACCCAGCAAGTGGTACTCCTCTAATTCACCAAGGCGCAAAATGAGCCAAATCATTGTCCCACTACCTTGAGCCCTCACACGAATAACAAAGTACTTCATTTTCTCTCTGTAAAGAACCGAAAAGCATTATTATCTAGCGATGTGTGACATTTCCAATGCAGCTCTCGTACTACGACTATGAAGGTCGCTTTGTGTGTTTCGGATGCACATTTCATATGCCAATGTAGATATTTAATGCTCGCTTTGAAAACTCCTGATCTGGAATTGTTGCAGAAAAACACTGGAAATATGTAAAAACGGATATGCTTGACAATCATAATTTTCAATGAATTAGGCGCGTGGTGGGTATGTTCTGAAGTAGGGACCTTTGACAAAAGTTGATGCAAAACTTGTGCTCATTAAGGAAGTGAACTGCAAGTCGTTCATTCCAAGGTTTTACTCGAGTAGAGTAACGCATTATACATATTTAAAGAAAACGATTATACATAACAATTCCCCAATTCCTCCGCAAAGTGATGCAAATTGTGTATTTCCCTCTCCTAACTTAGGCTTAGAGTTGCAAATTTGAGGCCTAATTTTACCGAGAACGAAAAATATGCAAACAAAAAATAAATAAGAATACACAAAATTTATAGTGGTGAGAGCTACATTTACTTTCAACCATTGTAGAACAAATTGCTATGATGATGATGAAGTTTTAAAAGAAAAATTGCACACTTTCTCATATATTTTTCTCTAGCCTTTCTTAATCTAATTTTCTGAGTTACATCACACACTAGAAAAGAGCACAACCTTTCTAGCTAGGGATAATTATCTTTTTATACCCTACATTTTAGGTTCGTTCAAACACTATACCTTCAGTTTTAGACATTTAAAATGATCAAATTATTCTTAAGAAACATAAAGAAGAATTAAAACTTAAAAAAAATAAAAAAACATAAAAACACCGATTTTTGAGGATATTCTATACATTTTTGAAGTCGAAAACCTTGGTATAATAGTTTTTTTTTATTTGTAAAGTTTTCTTATATTTTAATTTGAGGGTATTACTGTTGGGTTTTGTTAGATTTTGTGATTCAAATAAGCAACAAAAAATCAAAATTAATTCCTATAAAACCCTCACAGGATCCATGCAATTTAATTAGATTGATAAGAAAGTCATAGAATCTTACTAGGATGACAAAAGGGGCAAGATTGCTAGAAGGAAGAGAGCAGGTTCACTCCGGTGACACCCTAACTCGAGCTTTTGGTATTCAAGATCGGATTCAGACGTTGTTACTTAGAGCAACGTCCTCTGCAAGTATCCACACGAACAGACTCTCTTAAAAACTGAATTGGTGTGCTAGCACCTTCTCCTTACGTTAAATGACTCTCTCTAATTTTTAGGGTTTTAAATGTTTTTGTCTTTAGAATAAGAGAACGTCTTTTCTTATCTAATTTGGCTAGAAACTCTAAAATAGATATATACATATATATCTATATATTGACTTTAAGAAAGAGTCAGATTTTAACTAGGGCAAACTGTAATTCAAATATGATTCATAGAATCTAGACAGTGTAAGATTTAAAGAACCTAGACATATCTAGTACATCGAATCTGGACATTATCATGTTCATTGAACCTAGACACAGTAAACCCAAAATTCATTTTTGGTCTGTTTTAAGTGTGCGACCCTGTAGGTTCACATAACGTTGGTAGTGGGTTTGAAATTCTGTTTCTAGCCCACAAATTATAAGAGGCCTCTAGCAAGACATTATGATTACCTAAGTTATGCGAATGCCAATAATCCGACATAACCTAATATACAATAAGTATTGAAGTCCTTTTGTTACTAGATACCTTGATTGAACATAAGGCATGGTTTATGTCGTCATTATACTATTCAATCATATTATTTTTCAATCTTAAGTAGACTGATATTAATAATCCTTATCAATTCATTCTAGTATGGCCGTATATTATTCTTTAGTCTAACTTATCGAGGGGCCCATAGATGTCTTTCTCATAATAAATGAGGGACAAATTCCTTCTTAATCACTCACATTCCTCACATGATTCACTCTATATCCAACAACAATTCATTCCATCATCTTGGTTAAAGATAATATTAGAATGTGTCAAAAATATAGAACTTGTATGGTGATTTCAGGTCAGAGGACTAGGATAATACTATTGTGATGAGAATCACTTATGACAATTATCTATGCAGTATTTTCATAGCAGGTCGATCCAGTACATCATTTCTCAAATATGTATTTATGAGTTGACTTAGTATTTTATACACATGATTAGTAAAACATAATCATCAGTCAACTTCATACTAGTCTTCATTCATTATTATCCCAATAATAATGACCGACTAGGGATAATTTAGAATAGAATTAAATTTTTACCTAAGAGTTTTACTATCAAGTCACATACTTGATGACCTTAGGTAGAATTAACTATTCATGAAATTAGAATAAAAAACAATAATGAAAATGCCTCTTTATTAATAAAATGTAAATATAACGAAGTTAAAATATAGTTATTACATAATTAGCCTAAGGCACATCACTAACAATTACAGCAATTTCTTAAGTCAAATTTAAATAGTGATTGAGAAAAGATATAAATTTATGTATTAAATTTAATCTGAAGGTATAAATTTGATGAGATCCAAAACCAAAGGTATAAGTTTTGAATTAACTTAAAATAGAGGGTATACAAAGATAAATATCTCTTCTATTTATAGGTTTACAAAGAATAGGTAACAACCTACTAAAATATGCAAAACAAGCATCAGGCCTTGGACACGCATGTGGCCGCATGGTTGCCCCGCTTCCGTGACTCGTGTAGCCCTATGAATTTCTTTTTGTGAGGGTGTGCACCTGATGCTCCCAAACTTGTGTTTTCCTTTATTTTTTTTGTCCTTTTCTTGCTTTTCCTTGAATTTTCAAAGTTGATCCTTGTAATCCTCTGTGTAGTGTGATAATTCAAAAGGGTGTTGAATTTAGTTCCACACTTCTAAACAGAGACTTGAGAGAGAGGGATGACTGTAGTGTTGACGATGTGCTACCTAGCTTAGAGGCAACACATAATGAGAGGGTTCGAATCCTACCGTCAAGACGTCAAAGTCACTTTCAATTCAGTTGTTCATCGCCACCTCTTCTATCAAGATGTACTAACCCAATCCTTAAATTTGATCATGCAATGCTTTGAAAATTTATAAGTATAAATCTTGAAATTAATTAAGATCTAGACTATGAATTTTCTCACACACATTTTAACTAATGAAAAAGGTATTTAGTCACTACAGTATCAATGAATGAAATATACGATGATCATATCATTTTATGTATGTTTTTAGTACGTGAAATTAAATTCTATATATGATGGTGAAGATCTTAGCTCCCAATATCACTATTCAAGACGAATGATTTCAAGTTATGTACATCGATTAGAAATTCCAAAATAAATCTCATATGATATGTAATCTCCGAGGATTTCATCATATTAAATTTTGAATTTAATCAAGGTCTAGACAAGGTATATTTTGAGGAAATTACACAGTTTATAAATGTTGAATATTTAGGAAGTAGTTGTAGGGGATTTGAATTTTAATTTTTTAGGAGTTCTGTTTTATTTTAATTTGGGGTGTATTTACTTACTAAGAATTCTAATTCAGGATAGAGAATTGAGTTTCTTGTTTTAAATTTTAGAATTTACTTTTGTATTTGAAAATTAAATGATGTAGGTCTCACTTATAAATAAGAAATTAAATTCCTCAATATAGGAAACTTATCTCCCACCTCCTATCTATAGAATTTAATTCCTTCCCCAAAAAAATAAGAACCAACAAACTTATTTTCTAAATGTACCCTTAATTTAAGTTAGTTATTCACTTCACATAAGGGTAAATTGTAATTACTGTTGTTTTATTCTAATTCTTTCTCATTGTTTAGCAAAATAAACAAAATAACGGGACTTCAATTCCCCATATAACTTAATTCCCTAATAGATAAATAAACACCTTAATGTAATTCTGGAACTTAATTTCGTGAACTTAATTCCTTTTCTTTTGGAATTTATGTTTCATTCATTAAATTCCTGACTAACAAAGCGCATTTGAATTATCTAGTTTGAATTTGTTTGTTAAGTAGGTTAGGTTGTTTCTTTTTTCATGTTCTAGTTGAGAAGAATGTGAAATTAATTTCACTATATAATTGTGATCTTTTCTCATTCAATTCAATAAGAAGAAAACAATTTTTTTCTTCTCAAAAACTACACGGTATCAGAGCTACGACTCATGATCCAAAAATTTCAATGACGACGGCGTTTGCTGGAAATAATAGTTCATCGACGACAGGAGGAACAACAACAGAGACCTTTCAACCTAGATCCACCACGGTGATAAATGGAGTGGATTAGTTCTCTTCTAAACCCTCCCTTCAATTGCTGCTCATCAATTAAACAGGAAGAATTATGTGGAATGGGCCCAATCTATAAAGTTAGTAATGGATGATAGAGGAAAGCTTGGCCATTTGGTTGGAGAAGTGAAGAAACCAGAAGCCAACGACTCATACCTCAGAACATGGTGCTTCGAGAACTCTCTCGTTATTGCTTGGCCTATCAATTCTATGGAGTAAGTAATCAATAAGCCTTACCTTTTCTTACCAACTACTAAGAATGTGTAGGATGCTGTACGTGAGACCTTCTTAGATCTTCTTAGATTTTTATCAAAATACACAGCTATGGCAGTCTAGTAAGAAGACTACAAAGTCATTGTATATTACAATGAAAGGGTTACATTGTGACAAGAGCTAAATGTAACACCCAGAAATTTAATTAAGTAAGGTTAGCATGTAAATGGTGGATTAGTATACCTTAATATGATTTAAACTTAATTTAAATATTTTGTGATATATTTTAAATTTATCTCACTTTTAGTTATTTTTATTTGTTATTTTGAATCCTTGAAACAGAACAATTTACCAAATATCCAATATGTCCTTTTGAAAAACCATGTGTTGGAACATAGTTTTTACTCTGTAAAATGACCCTTTTCTCTATTTATTCCACTCTCCTTCTCCTCACTCTTTCATTCTCTCTTAGACTCTCCCTCTCTCTCTTTCCCTCTTTCTCTCGCTATCTTTCTCTTTCTCTCTTTTCCCTCTCAAATTTTTGTTTCAAAATTTTGAAACCAAGTTTCAAATATTAGTTGGATTGGAGGCCTAGGGATGCATTAGAGCTACCTCAAACTCGATTCAGGCTCGGATTTAAGGTTAGTTGCTCTATTTTTCAAATTTTCAAACTTTTTCCTAAATCCTCTAAATTTCTTTGTATGTTGAAATTTGAGTTTCTAGAGATTAGGAAACCTTCAATCTAAGTTAGTTGAACCCAAATCATCTAGAAACTAGGTTTGATTTCACTAAAATTGGATTAAATCACATTTTTTCCTTTTTCTCCATTTTTGGATTTATTCAAAAATCTTTGTGCAAATCATGTTTAAAGTTGTTTAAAAGTTTTCTAGTATGTTTTTCTAGCATTTATGAACATTACTCATGCTTGAGAACTGAAAAAATAGGTTTGGACTGAGATTTTGAGTTTGGGGAGGTCGAGACTTGAAGTCTCGGGTCCCTTAAGTTTTTCCAGTTCAGCAGGCCGATGATGAGCATCGGTAGGCTGGACTCATAAGTTGGGCATGCTAGTCTTATCTGGTCAGCAGGCTGAACTTAGACCAGTTCAGTAGGCTAGTGTTGTGTGTTCGGTAAGCTGAACTGTGTAGTTTTACAGGCCGGACAGGCAAGTTCGATAGGCCAATCGAACTTTATGAAATTTTGCTATTTTCATCCATTTTCATTGTTTAAAACCTAGATGAAGACCTTGACTTGATATTTTGACTATAAAAGGTATACTCAGACACCATGAAATAGCATAGTAGCATAGAATACTCTAAGTTAGAAATTGATGAAGTTTAGTTTACTTTTAAGGTGGATTAGGGTTCCATGGAGCTAATATGTAGTAGTTTGGGACTATAGTGTTGAGTCACAATGCAGAATATCGAGGTAGGACTTCTACCCCTTCTTTGGTAGTTAGGTTTTTAAAGGGTTTTGGCCTTAAAGATTCTTTCAAAATGTTTTTAATAAATGGCAAAATGTTTTGAATATTTTCAAAGAGGACCTTGGCCACAAAAAGACTTGTTACCAAATGATTTCTTTCAAATTGATTTTAAGGAATGATTAGATTGAACTTCTTAGTATTTTTCATTTCTTGCTAAAGAATGAATGATCACAATGAATCATATAATGAATGAAATGAGAATATCTGATAAAATAGAACATAATAATGATAAGATACTGAACGTGTTAGTTAGTATTGTCCAGAATAAAAAATGGAGCATGATGCCATATACAGAGATGGGGTCATGGGGAGTGCCAGGTCCCGAAACCCTGAGGGCAGGTCCCGAAACCCAAGGAGGCCACTACGGTGGTGATACTATGGCTTTGTCAAAGAATAAATAATAAAGAATAATTCCAGATGAATAGGGATTCTAAAGGAAAGGATGAATTTAATATGTTTTATTCATCTTTCTAAAATTTTGTGAATTATTTTCAAATATGAGAATTTATGTTTAGAATTAATGTTTTCTAAACCTAGTCCTATTGAGCTTTCTGCTCACATTTCTTTATTTGTTTTAAAACCCCTTTCCCTCTAGGTGGATTGCAGCTTAAGATCGACTGGGAGGCAATAGGGTAAACATGTGAGTTGTAGGAATTATGTTTTGGTTATTTCTTCATTTTAATCAGGGCATGTATTATTTAAATTTTTATCTCCTCTATTGGACTGTGATTGTAATGTTTTACTATCGATTCCCTATATATGCACTAATGTGGGTCCGGTGGGGCCTGGCTTATGTCCTTCTATCTTTGTTATTTTATTTTATAATTAACTGTTTCAAAATAACGATAATTGTTTTTAAGAAGTTTTTAAACTATCATATTTTTCAAAATACTCCAAAATATTTAATAGGTAATTTTAATGAAAAATCTGGTTTAATTAACTTAATTAGTCCGCCACATCATTACCTGTACTTCAGGGCATGATACTAAATCATTGTTATGATGGTGAATGGGATTGTCCAACTGACAGTGTAAGGCAAGTGAAGAGAGGAAAACGACAGAATTTATATGTTTTTAGCAAGTCTCAATCAAGAACTAGATGAATTAAGTGGACAATTCTTAGGAAGAAACCTATACCTTCTATCAATGAGGTCTTTTCTAAAGTCAGATGTGAGGAGGCTCGAAATAAGGCTATGTTGTCTAATTTTAAACCTAAGCATAGCCTTGAAATGGATAGTTCTACTCTTGTCACAAGGGGATCCAAATTAGAAGGAGAGAGAAGAAAAAACCATGATGTCTGTAAGAAACCATGGTACATTAAGGAAATTTGCAAAATTCACAAAAAACCACCAAACTAGAAGAAGAAACCAAGGGGGAGACAGTCAAGCCTTATAAGCCACAAATGAGGAATCTCTAGGGCATCAAGTCAACTTAGATTCAATTCCATTCATGAAGGAACAAGTGGAGAATTTGTACAAATGTTTCAATCTCCACAGTTCATGGTAACTATATAACTGCTCTCCTAAGTGTCAATCTGAGTCATGTCAGTCCATGAATCATTAATTTCAGAGCAACTGATCACATGACAAGTTGCTCAAAACATTTCTCTTCTTATAATCCGTGTGTTAGAAATAAAAAAGTCAAAATTGCATATGGTTCTCTCTTGACTATAACCAGAATTGTATCCATAGATCTCACTCTTTCCCTAACCTTACATAATGTTCTTCATGTTCCTAATTTATCCTATAATTTATTGTCTGTTACTGAGATGACTCATGATCACAAATGTCAAGCTAAATTCTATCCATCTTATTTTGAATTTCAGGAGTTAGCCTTGCGAAAGATGATTGGCAGTGCTAAATAGAAGGAAAGACTTTATTTCTTTAATGATGGAATAGATTTGAATGGACAAGTACTAATTACCTATTTTGAATTTGCTAGTGTTTCTAGTGATAATGAGTTCATGTTATGGCATTATAGGCTGTGCTACCAAAATTTTCATTATTTAAAGTACTTGCTTCCAAGTTTGTTAAAAAATAGCAATCCCTTTGCATTTCAAGTTCAAATATGTGAATTAGCTAAGTATCATCGTACTTTTTTCCCTCCATTATCTTATAAAGCATCTATACTATTATTATTGATTTATAGTGATGTTTGGAGACCATTAAGGGTCCCCACAATCTCTAAAAAAAATTGTTTCTGACATTCATTGATGAACACACTAGGGTGAGTTAGGTGTACCTTTTAAAAGAAAAATCTGATGTGTCTTTAGGGTGCAGCTATTGTAATGACTACATATCTCATTAACCGAATGCCTATACAAATTTTATGGTTTCAAACACCTCTAAGCGTTTTTCACAAGTGCAATGCTACAACAAGACTTTCATCAAACGTACCTTTGAAGTGTTTGGTTGTACTACCTTTGTACATATTAATACACAAAATCATAGCAAACTTGATCTAAGAGCTCGGAAGTGTATGTTGGTAGGATATGCACCAAATAAAAGAGATACAAGTATTATGATCTGATTTCTAAGAATATGTTTGTAACTATAGATATGACATTCTTTGAGTCTAAGCTGTTCTTAGCACTCATCTTTAGGGGGAGAGGAAACGTGAAGATAATTTTCTTAATGTGTTTGAACTTGACAAAATTGTAGAATTACTAACTCTGTGATAAATATTCCTATGATGAACTAGGTCTAATTTTGTCCTTGGAACCAGGTATTTTAATTATTGAAAATGCAAGTGCAGGCCCTTTTATAAAGCCATCACATACTCATGAGTTCGTAGTATAGGTCATGATAAAGACACAACTGCTTCTAAATTTAATGTTCATTCGAGGAAGGGGAAAAAGAAGAAAAAAGAGCCCAAAACTCCTCTGTGGTTCCATGAGTGTAAACCAAAGCTTGTTCCTATCCAATAAAACACTAAGTCTCCAGGTAATTATGACACTAAGTGTCCAAATACTTATGAAATCGAACCTATTCCAGTAGGTCAAGTAAATTCTAGTCTGTAGTTTGCGGTTCACTACTACAAATAGGGCTAATAGCGATGATATTTTTTGCAAATATTACATTATTTATGACAACAAAACATCACAAATATAATAATTTTTTGTGACAATATGTTGTCGCATCTAATCTTTATTTGTCTCAATAGATCGTCGCAAAAATGAAAGAAAATATCTTTTCATATTCGCGATGATATGTAGTCACAATTAGTTTTTTTGGTGCCACATGTTTTTGGTGCAAGAGTGCTTGTGCTTATTACGTAGTTATTCGCAATGACATTGTCATCACAAAATAACACTCTGTACGTGTGGCAATCATTATGTAGTTATTTGCGATGACATAGTCGTCGAAATATGGTTTATAGCTGTTTTACGCTATCATTCACAATGGCAATGAGATTATTTGTGATGACACTGTCGTCGCATATAGCAATCACATGGTTTTATTTGTGACGACAATGTTGTTGCAAATACTAAATGGTTTACAGCTATCTTCTGCTGTCATTTACAATAGCGGTGAGATTATTTACGACGACATTTGTTGTCGCAAAAAAGTAAAAATTTAATCTTTCACCAAAATTTTAACGGAGAAAAGGGCACCATATTTAATACTATTTGTGACGACATATTTTAATTGTCATCGCAAAAAAGTTTTTTGTCAATCATCTTTTCTAGATTAAATGAGACGTCATCGTTTTGTTTCTTTTTGTGATGACTTTATGATTATTTTGTCGTTGCAAAAAACTCTGCATATAAATGAAACCGAGAGCTCCTCTTCCCCCATTTCTTGCAGCGATTTCTTCTCCTCCTCTGATTCCTTTCCATTTATCCACCCTATTTGTCTCAAATCTCTCCCAAAACTTGTCAAAACACATAGATTTATGAGTTTTGTATTATACAAACTCACATTATGAAACAATATTTATAGAAACCTCCCTAAATTGAAAAGTCCTCAAAATTTTTCCTGGTTAGATTTTGAAGCTTTTTGGTAGTTTTCCAGCCATCCAGTGTTGAAGTTTTTGCTGCTATCCTTGTTTTCTAATTCCCATTCTTAGTGGGTTTTAGATTATGTAAGTTTTTATCTTTTTGGTATTTGGAATTTTGAAACTGTATTGTTAAATGGATTTTTGAAATTATGAATATGTTAGTTAGATTGTGAATTATTGTTGAATTATGAATTACGATTGTGAATTTTTTTAGAATGGTATGATGTAGGATTGTTATAATGCAGATTGTCCTAGAATTAGATTTTTGAGATTATGATATTTGTAAAATTGTGATATTTGATATTTGGATTTTTTGAATTGTGATTGTTGTTTAGGATTGTTAATTGTGATTGTGATTATTTTTGGAATTATGTAGTTATGGTTGAATTAGTAACAAGTTGGTTTATCCAAGTGGTTTGGGTTGAAAATAAAATTAAGTTAATATAGTATAAAATTATTTTTAATGCATTATAGTAATTAAAAATTTAAAAGAATAAATGTCGAAGTTACTAATAGTAATAATTTAAATATCACATTTAAAGTTTTATTACAAATTAAAAAAATAAAAATAACGAAATGAAAATTTTTAATTAACAATTAATGAATTAATTAAATATAAAGTAAAATAATATAATAAATCGTTATTATAAATTGATGAACAACATCATAATTTAATAATTATAATATTATTGTTAAGGATTACTTAATTAATATATTATTTAAATAAATTGATATGAAAGAATAAATTGAATTTAAAATTATATGTCATTATAAATGGATAAATAATTGTAATATTATTGTTTATGAAAAATAAGAAATTAACTTTATTTAGAAACAATAAGAACAATAAAATTTGATAAGATTGCATAAAATTTAATAAAATTGTAACTTTTTTCAAAAATGGTTTGATTTGATGCGTGACTTTATAGTTACAAAACAATAATATTCACGAGATACAAATTTCTATTTTTATTTTGCACGTGCATGTATGAGTTTACCTTAGATCCATTCAAGGATTGGTATGTAGTAACACTGATACATGAGTTGTCCTGTTTGGACAGTTTGATATTGTAATTTACATGTTTGTCATTTAATTTCACTCACTCCTTTGGCAAAGGTTTAGGTACATCTTCGTTTTTTTCTCCAGGTGTGCACCTAATAGCACACTTGGGAGAAGTAAAGAGAGATGCTGTCGAAATTTCTATAGAAAAAGGGGTGTTGTGGCCTGAATGACACAATACGTAAATTACAATACTAAATGGGATAGGGCCTTACCCTATAGGCTTGAAGTAAAGGTGGTGTGTAGAATTGCATGTATACATACATTGACCAGTTGATATTACTGAATGTGTTTGTTATTGAGTATAGTTGAAATACAGATTGATAAGAGTTAGCTATATCTGAGGAACCAGTTGTCAAACGAGTATTAGGATAGATTATCTGCTTTGTTGAGGTAGGAAAGAATTATGCAAATTCGTCTAGAAATATCAGTTGTCCTTGTGTGAAGTGTAAAAATGATGACATGCAGCTAGTTGACACAGTGAAAGTGCACATACATCGTTTTGGTTTTGATAAATAGTACACAAAATGGATTTACCATGGTGATGTAGAGGAGGTTTCAAGTGCTAGTCCTATTGTAAGTGAACCGGCAAACAAGGTGCTTGCATTCATTGATGATGTTAATGGCATTAATGATGATCATGATATGTTAGGTGAGACGGAAGTGGATATTGAAGATCCCCAGGATGATGAATTCAAGGATCTCTTATCTGAGCTCTAAGTGGGATTGTATCCAGGTTGCACTAAGTATTCATCATTGAATTTTTTAGTGAAAGTAATGCACCTAAAAGTGCTGTATAGGTGGCCTAATGAATGCATGGATGCTATGTTGAAGTTATTAAAAAATGCATTCCTAGATAGGAACAAGTTACTTGAATCTCATTATAAGTCGAAGAACTTATTGAGTAAACTAGGCCTAAACTACAAGATAATTCATGTCTATTAGTATGATTGTGCTTTGTTTTGGAAGGGAAATGTTGATCTATGTGCGTGTCTCGTTTGTAACACAAGTCATTGGGAGAGTAAGAAGGGGAATAAAGTTCTGTGGAAAGTACTAAGTTACTTTCCTTTGAAGGATTGGTTAAAGCATTTGTATGCTTTCCGTCATACTGCTAAGGAAATGATGTGGCACCAATGCGGGCGATCGAGGATGAAAACTTAATGCATCATCTAATTGATGATAAAGAATGGAAGGAATTTGATGAAAAAAACCTTGAATTTGCTCGTGATTCGAGAAATTTCAATTGGGTTTAGCTGTTGATGATTTCAATCCTTGCGGGAACATAAGTTTCTCATACAATATGTGGCCAGCGGTTATGACTGCTTATAATTTACCTCCATGGTTATGCACCAAGGACCCATACAAGATGGGAACAATATTGACGTATTCTTAAGGCCTCTTGTGGATGAGTTAACAGAATTATGAGATGAAGGGATTGTTGTGCACGATGCTGCTTCAAAAATGTCTTTCTAGATATGGGCTGCATTGGCCATGACAATTAACGACTTCTCTGCTTGTAGTAGTTTATCTGGCTGGAGTGGTCAAAGGAATTTGGCATGTTTACCCTACAATGATGCAGCCTTATCAAAGGAGACAACGAGCAAAAATTGTTTTGTTAGGCATCGATGATGGCTTCCTATTACTCATAAGATGCGAAATAACAAAAAGTTTGACGGTAGGGCTGATTGATGACCTCCCTTGTCCTAGAAATCCGTTTAATAAATATTAGCTTAGCTATAAAGGGTTGGGCCCAGATTGCCTGGTAAACATGAGATTTATGGGAGTACGAAGCGAAAAAGGCATCTAACAAAGCTTCATTGGACAAAAATGAGTATTTTTTGGGAATTACCTTACTGGAGTTCATTGTTATTGTGTCATAGCTTAGTTGTGATGCATATCGAGAAAAACGTGTGTGACAGCTTGTTGGGCACGATTTTGAACATCGATGGAAAAAGTAAGGATATAGACAAGGCAAGGATCGACTTGCAAAACATAAGGTTGCGTAAGGAGTTACATTTGTATAAGAAAGGTGATCGTTGGATGAAGCCACATGTCATGTACACATTGATCCTAGATGACAATAAAAAGTTTTGTGAGTATTTAAAATCAATACGGTTCCCTGATGGGTTTGCTTCAAATTTGAGGAAAAATGTGATTAAGGGGAACAAAAAAATTACTAGGTTAAAATCACATGACTGTCTTGTCAGAATGCAGCGATTATTACCAACTGGGATTTGACCATTCGTGAAGAAAGAGATTGTTGATGCAATAATAGAATTAAGTAACTTATTCCAATTGATATGTTTAAGGACATTAAGGATAAGTGAATAAAAGAAAGTGTATGAGGATATTGTACTTATTTTATGCAAGTTATAAACAATTTTCCTATCGGCCTTTTCGATATTATGGTACATTTAGTGATGCACTTGCTAGAAGAAGCCATTAGGGGAGGTCCTATTCATTTAAGATGGATGTATTTGTTTGACCGATTCCTTGGATCATTGAAGAAGTATGTTAGAAATTGTGCACAACTAGAGGGATCAATTGCTGAAGCTTATATTGTCAACAAAGCTCTGACATTTTGTTTGATGTATGTAACTGGGATAGAGACAAGATTTAATAGACTTAAGAGAAATTGGGTAAATGATGATGTAGTTGGTAACAGCAAGATTTCTGTCTTTGATACTTGTTGTCGTCCAATTGGGAAGATGACCCTAATCTTATTCGATAACCAGTTGCAGAATAAAGCTAAGTGGTACATGCTACACAATTGCTTAGAAATTCAACAATACATTAAGTAAGTATTACCCTACATTTCTCTATAATTATGGTTGTGTCAAACACTATTGTATCACTCAAATTCCATAATACAACACTGAGCAAATGAAGGAGTTGGAAGATAATGGGTTAACTAGATCATTGGGGGACCTTCAAGTGATGGAGTTCCTAAAATAGTCTTAGAATAAGGTATAATTTTAATTTATTATGCACAGTAAAGCTGGAAATTCACATTGACTGCAAATTCTTAATTTCTAAGAATTCTTTACAATTGGCAGATGTTCAATCTTCGAGAGCAGAATGCACCAGAGGTAACTGATCAATTAGTTTCACTTTCATTTGGTTCCAGCTTCTCCATTAAAAGCTATCCTGGTTGTGTAGTGAACGGAGTCAAGTAACCAAAACATAATCAAGATATCAATCGAACTACCCAAAATTTTGGTGTCCGTGTTAATGGTCCAGATAATCAAACATATTACGGGCTCTACTAGGAGATTTACTAATTGTCCTACATAAACGTCAATTCTGTTATTCTTTTCAAGTGTAAATGGTTCGACACTCGTCCAAAAAAAAAAAAAGAGAGTTCAATAATACAAAAATAGAACAAGCATCTTTGTTAAGGGCTCGTGGTATGAGAATGAACCATTCATACTTGCATCCCGAGCAGAACAAGTGTTTTATGTAGATGATTTGTCTAACGGTTCAAATTGGAAAGTTGTTGAACACTTTGGACATCAACATATATAGGATCTTCTTGAAGCAGATGTAGATGATGTGACTGTAGTTCAAGATACAGAGTTTGCAAATGTTGAATTAGTAGTGAAACTACTAGAGATTAACACCTTGACATGGAATCTCCCTAATTTATCATATGATGTTGTTGCATCCGATGTTGATGCAATCTTAAAAGACAAGTCTCCCTAAGAAGATAAAGATAAGGATTTGCAAGAAGGGGGTGATGAAACTTTAGATGAGTATGTTAAAGTTGAAGATGAAGGTCGTGGTGACGTTAATGATTGTGGCAACATTCATGACATTAGCAGTGAGAAGAATATATATTATATATAGCTGCCCTTGTTTTTATTGTACTAAATTATGATATTAAACCTTTTATAGAACATAATTATTATAGTACTAAATTATGATATCAAACCTTTTATTTCATAACAGTTGGATATGTCTAGACAAGTTGCTACATGTGCTGCTCTTCAGGTTAAGCACAGCCTCTACTTGACCTGTATAGAGTGCTGTCATGCTATTAGTCGGGTATGTTCTAACCCAATTGTAAATTTGTATAGTTTATTCGGTAAACTAATTCTAATCTAAAATGTTGCTTATTGTTTACAGCACCAGATGCCACACCTCGTCGTCATATCGGTCGAGAAAAGGCAAAAGATCATGAGATCGCAGCATATGTAAAGAAGTATGGAAAGGTTCTGGTCACATTTGAAGAGGCCGGTGGTACCTAGAAGGCTCTTGGGACGGTTTGGATCATGGTTTGAAAGTGCTGTCAGCATTTATACTTAGGATACATGTGTGATACTCCATGATGCTTGGAAAGATGTTAATGCCCAGCATAAAAGACAAATTTAGCAACCCATGTTGGTATTCATTCAACTTCATCTATATAGAATATAATTATTATAGAACATAATAAAAGTAATTATCATGATCTTGAATGTGTTACAGGATTGGTTTGCTCCAGATTACGAAAGGCCAAACGACATCCTCCATGGCTTGGTTGATTGTGAGGCAGCCAAGTGCTTTAAGGACTAGAAGAGCGACCTCTACAAACACTTTAAAGCACTTGAAGGACTAGACAATGAGGCACACGTCAGAGCCAACCTCCTTGAACCTCAAGAATCAAGAACACTAGGGTCGTTGCCGCGATAGGTTCATGTATGAGAAATTTCAGGTAATTGTATATCTGCTAAGTTGGTTATTTATTATATATATATATATATATATTAATTTCAATATTGCTAATGCTAAAAACATAATAAATAGAAAAAGTCAGCAACAAATAAAAACAATTGTGGCAACCAAAAGTGGTCAAGTTTGTTTAATTACTAGCAATCTTAAAAGTTATCAAAGAATATATTATTCTAATACATTCAAATTATTGGATAGGCCAACATAATGACATAGCAGCTGATGTCTACCTTAGACAATTGGACAGACATGCATCTTCACGAGGAGACTTAGGTTAACCACCAAGCATAGTAGACTTTTGTCACTACTTTAAATTTTCAATACTATCTTCTCTTATTCAAATTGCTTTGTGTATTTATTGTAACACCTTAAATTTTAAGCTAGGGGTCTAGTTGAGATTATATGAATTTGTTTTATTTTTATCACTTATGTATTGATTTTTTTTTTTACTTATGAAATTGCCATGTGTTTATGGGATGATAGAAC
>CAMOHE010046524.1:97445-155545 GCA_946598075.1 Artocarpus hirsutus | reverse complement strand
TTCAATAAATTCAAAAGTCAAATGTTTCTTTACCAAATTAAACAATTCTTCCCATAATTATGATATTTAATCAGAATAAAACGTCCATAAATAAATTCCATCTTATCACAATTTTGTAAAAATTTCTGCTGATTACTTGTCAGCTGTCATCGGCCTGCCGATCTCAGAAGTCCGGCCTACCGATGATATACCATCGGCTTGCCGTTCAGAGAACATCATTTCGGCCTGCCGAACTGCCTTAACACTCAAAATTCATTCATAACATATAATTGTCCATAAAAATATAATTAAACACATAACATTAATGACATGAACATTTGAGCACATCAATTCCACACGAGCGTCACCTGTCATAACACTTAAAATAAAATGGTTAGCACCATTTATCATATATCATAGCACTTATCATGAGTATATCACTTAACATTATCATTAATATAACATAACATTTAACGTCGTTATTTATCATAGCATTATCCGTTACATCAAATTAGGCGGGCGTTATAACAAAAATTTAGGTAGATCAAGTAGAAAAAATAGTTCATGGTAACTTACAGTTACAAGTTGAGTGCATAACATCTGGCGAAGTAATTTTAAAGTAATCTACAGGTCTTCTATAACAAACTTCATTATTAAAAAAATTTTGTTAAATCTAATCAAGACAACATAAGAGAATGTGATCAATATATGTTCTTAGCACTATTTATAATATTATTATTGTATTTATTTTTGGAGTAATAATAGTGCATCTAACATTTTTAGCATGCATAAGCTGTCTAAATTTCAACCATTGAATGAGGCTTAAAAGGTATCTTATGAATTAAAAATTTTTAAATCTTTTTTTCCTCCATCATCCGACAACTTAAAAATAAAATTCACCTGCGTTCTAAAATTTTTAGATATATTGTACTTCTACCATTAATTTTTGTCCCCTTCAATTATTTTACCTTCACCCTCAACTAGAATATTTAACGAATAAAATCGTAAGGTGTGAATACGCGATTTACATGAACAAGAAAAGAGACTGATGGTAGGTAGAAAGAGGGAGAAAATGTACTCAGAATCCTAAGAAGATTAAGAGTGTGTTTGGTGCAGTTAGAACCAAAAGTTAGAATAATTTAGTTGTAACATGTGAGAGTTTGTGGCTTATGTTTGCTTTTATATTGTAGCATGTGAAAGTTTTACACTGAAGCAGTTGAAACAATATTTTTTTGAACGACCTCACTGAATGCTCTATAAGTATTTGGGAATCAAGTTCCAACTTGAAGTTAAAACTTCAAAAATGTAGCATGTGAGAGTTTTATACTGTAGCATACTTTTGTTTTACATTGTAGCATGTAAAAGCTTTATACTATAGCATATTTTTGTTTTATATTGTAACATATAAGAGTTTTACATTATATCAATTGAAATGTTACTGTTTAAACTTGGTTTCAACACACCCTAAATTTATCTTCTTCTTCTTCTTGTTTTTTTTTCTATCTTGAATGAACTTTATTAATAGTTTAGTGAGATAAGCAATAGGAGGCACAGATAAATTAGGGGTATGTTATGAAAGCGACGGCCATCTTCATCCTTTTTTTTTTTTTTTAATAAAGAAAGAGCATTATTTTACCCACCCAAGTAGGGGTACGTTATAGCAGATAGCTCCATGTAGGGATGTTTATTGGTTGGTTTCTATCACTCTTTGGTCAATCGGTTTCCAATCGAACAGTGGTTGGTTTTGAGAAAATGAAACCAAGATACGACCAAATAGACAGAGTGTCAGTAGGTTTTTGACCAACAACGATCAGTTTTATAGTAGCAGTTTTTGACTAGAGTAACCAGTTAGAAATATTGAAAGTAATTTGGCATTTGAGAAGCAATAATATAGTCTTTATTTAGTCCAAATTTAATGTATTAAAGAAGTCTAAAACATCATTACAAGAACAAAAATGGATAAGTTAAATAATTTATCAAAGACTTATTTAAATTTAAAAGTTTTACTTTTTATTTATATATTAATATATGAATATATATTTTTTGGAGGGGTTAGTCGGTCAACTTCTGATTGACTAAAGAAAGCTCTTCCAAAAACTGACTGCTAACCTTTTATGGGCGGTTGGTTTATGTCCGACTCGGTTTTTGCTTTCAAACCAATTTTGTTGATTTTTTTCGATCGGTTTTCGGTTTGTTTGAACAACCCCAGATCCAAGATTGTGTAGACACTACATGCTTTCATAGGATCGATCAAAAATGGCCTTCCCTATGCACAAGGGATCTCTTTCGAATATACTTTTTTAACAACACAAATAAGAATAATAGTAAAGACTTCAACTATCACCTCAGATTTTTAATACTAATTTACAGCGTATATGAATTGTCTCTTCTATTATTAGATGAAAATTTGTGACATTAATTAAAATTACAATATAAAATATAAAATCCACCAACAAAAAGATGACAATTTATCCTTCACATGAGTTGGCATCAAAATTTGATATCAAAGTTGAGATCCTAACACTATTTTTTATCTTTATAAAGAGAAGACGAGAACAGCGCACGGAGAGAGTAAATTTTCATTAGTCACACGCTATAAAATACACTATCCTTCCTCTAAAGCACAAGCCTTTTTCGAACTTTGTCGTACGTGTTAATTAGTATAGAAGCATCACCAGGCCTATTCTAAAAGAAATATGATGGATTTAGTAGCTGCGCGTTCATGACTCCTCCAGTTGAACATGAAAATCTATTAAAAACAATGCTTTTAAAAAAGGTCGTTTTTCCAAATATCCCTATATCCACCAATACAAAAGAACATTTTCACAATCAATAAGCGTGCGACAACTTAATTAGAAGTAAAAGTTCAAACGATTTATTGTAACATACAAGAGTTTTACATCGTAATCTATTTTTGCTTTATATTGTAATATATAAAAGCTTACACTCCAACTATGTAGTTGAAACGGGAATATCAAACGCACCCAAAACCAATACAGTACAATATATAAGTCTAATTAAGGTTGTTATACCCACCTTAATTTTGTCAATACTGTTACTGTGTGGCAAGTAGGACCCATTTAACTGATTTTTTTTTTCCCTTGATTTTTCTTTTTTGAGCCCTTTCCGTTAATGTTTGACTCACTTGTAGAAATGGAGACAACTTGGAACATCAAAATTGGAGACTCCTGTCCGAAATAATAATCAGGTTTAGGCAGCTGATAAGGACAGTTGGGAGGACATGGCCGCATTAGACCACATTCATCAATTCAATTTCATGCTCAACATCACATAGCATTAATCCAAGAATCTCTTAGAGCTAAAAAAGTCATCTGTTAACTTTAGGTCGAAATATAAACTCATGACAAAGTTATGGATGTATGATAACGAGACCTCAAATCTATAAAAGTTTTTTTGAAGAAAAAACATTTAACTAGCATCACTTTAATTGAAAACGTCACGAATTGAGGACTGAAGCAACATACAATTCAATCATTTGAGAGCTTTATCAGCAGGCGGTCGAGCCTTTTCGACCAATGCGGCAGAGCCTGAGGACTCTTCAGCTTCATAAAGCTTGCGCAATCTCTCCTGAAGCGCTCGTACGCTGTCCTCCTTCCTTCGAAGCTTCCTCCATCTATATGTAGCATAAAGGGCAAAGCCACCATACACAACAATGTAGGAAGCCCACACATAAGGATAAGTCTCTGCATTCTCTCTGATTTTTCGATATTGCTCTTCCAACATTCCAACCCACCCAACATCCCTTGGACTTGTGGCTTGTTGATCTTCTTCCCCCTTATGCTGAGTCTCCATTCCTTTCTCTTTCCTTTGTCAATGCTATATGACACAAACTGTTGGAATAATTAGAACATTAGAAGAAATTTGTTTCCCTTTTTTTTTTTTTTTCTAATTCTAATCGGGAATAAAACATCAAAGGATATTACAGTTTCTCAGAACATTAGGATGCATAACTAATTTAGTAGAAATTAAGAAGTATTTGTTTCCCCTTTATTTCTAATGCTTACCCGGAATAAAACATCAAAGGAAACCATAGTTTCTCAGAACATAGAGAGGCATAGCCAATTTAGTAGAAATTTAAACTCTACCCACTAACCAAAATCCAAACTTTTGCTCAAAAATTACATAAACCCCTTGTACACCAAGAAATAACAGAGACTCAAAAGCAGGACATGGTTGAAACATGCGAATTCGTTCTCCGAAAAATGTTAGTCAGAGTCAGGTCAACAACAAGTTTAGTTTTGGTGCAATACTTTCATTCAGAAAAATGCAAACAATCAGATTTCTAAAGTTTATACTACACTATTCCATGCAATTTCATTTTTCAAACCGGCGCCAGCTTAACGGTAAACAGCTATCAATGCAATCGCCTAAGGCCCCTTACTCTTAGGAAACTTCTACCTAATTATCCATAGTAGTCTCAAAAAATCGAAATTAATCATATTAATGAGTATTTTTCAAAATAAATCCAATGAATTAGGCCTCACTCCTCAGCTTGATTCCTTAATCTATGCAGCACCATGTCGTTTTATATCTAAAATAAATCTGACGAAAACCATGAACTTTTAGACTGGACAAAGAGAGCTCCTGAACTATTTGACATGGTAAACAAAGATAATAGGAATATTTGCCATCATAAAGGAAAAACTCAAAATAGGTTCGTACCTAAGTACTGAAATATAGGGACTTCAGTCTTTTTTAATTATTATTTTTTGGTAAAATAAGATAAATGAAACCAAGAAAGAAATACCAACACAAGAGGGGAAATTTAGGATTAACATCATTCAAAAACCCTACCTCAAAATTTCCAAAATCTCTCTCCTTGATTCGCTGCAGATATTGGCCTTCTTCTCGATCAAAAGCTCGGTGGTGAACTCAAGGAAGGAAAGCTAGAGAGAGAGAGAGAATACTGCTTAGATACACGGCTCGACGGCGCGAGGGAGGTTCAGAATTCAGATATTAGGTTTGGGGCAATTTTGTAAATTTGAAAAAATTAAAGGTCAAAACGTAATTTTGCTTTCTAAATTAAAAATGCGGTTATCCCAATTAACGACTATAATTCATTCTCCCCCTCGCGCTCAACAATGGCTTCCGCGATTGAACCGGTGATTATGTACACAACAATGGAGGAGCAAACTGCTTCTTCTTCTTCTTCGTCTTGGAGTTCGAATTCGGACACCGTGATGTACACGGGCCTCTGTTTGGTGCTCGGAATCGCCGGCAGGCACCTCCTCCGACGCACCGGACTTCCCTACTCCGTCGCCTTCCTTCTTCTCGGCTTTGCTCTTCGATCCATAGGTTCAATTCAAATATCCAATCTCTTAATTTCTTTCCTTTCACTTATTTCAACTGTCGTTTTGAAACTTCTTTTTTTGAACCAAGCGGTTACTCACGAACCGGTTTTAGCGAACTACAGGGAAGTTATATCGTGCTCGCTTATTTCATCTTTTATTTTTGCAGCTGAAGAAGGGCCGTCAAGAGAATTTTTGCGTAGACTTTCAGAACCTCTGATCGGAAACACTGGGAGGATTTACGCTTGTTCTGATAAAGATTTATATGCATTTGAAAGCAACGGTTCCATTGCTTGGACCATACGTTTGAATTACACATGCAATGCTGCCATGGCTCCAGTTTATGGTGGGAGAGATAAGGTAGACTCCATTTTCTTGATTTCAAGCTTTGATTAGCAGATTTTTTTTTTTTAATTTAATACTTGAGTTCAACACTTTGAGCAATTACAAACCTTATGTAGAAAGATCAAATATTTTTCCACTTTGATTTTCTTCGCATTGGCAGATATATGTGGCTGCAGAGAACAGAATACTAAAGATTAACTTGCTAAAAAATGGAACCTCCGAACCATCTTTTGAAGTTTTTCTTAGTTTCCAACCACCAGATAAAGAAGGAAGAGGCGATATCATCGGAATTTCAGTTAGCACAATAAGCTCCTCTATATTTGTCAACGTTAGAGGTCGGGGGCTCTTCGCCTACATGATGAACGGACAACTGCTGTGGAGTGCTGGACCTGTGCTCAATCAATTTGGTTACCTCCAGGGTTGTAGGAAAAACCAGACAGAATGTTATTTCACTTCAGTCCCTGTGGTTGATCAATGTGAGGCTGCTATATACGTAAGGATTTATCTATTCCTTGACTTCTGTTTGCCCTTCTGAATTCTTTCTTCTTTTTTTTTGGTCCCATGGCTGATTATGCTTTTGTTGCAGATTTCGAATACCGAAGGAGAATTGTATTGTTTGTCGATTCGTAGTCCTCACTTTAAGTGGATACAGGACTTTAGGTCGTTTGACAAAGTTTTTACTGTCACTCCTGGAAACAATGGCCGTTTGTATGTTGTTGTGCCAGTCAGGGCTCTTCTACTGGCGGTCGATGTTTTGACAGGAAATGTGCTCTGGCAAGGAAGTATTGGGCCTTTAAGTTCAACAGACTCTTCACCAGTTGTTGATTCTAATGGTAACTTCATGCTTGGTGCTTAGTAAATATTAATTTCATTGTCTTCCAACAGTCCATAGACTTGGATATTATTACTTTGACTCCATGAATTCCTTGCTTTAAAACTTATGTTTACCATAAAGGCAACGTGTTTTTGATCACTATGAATATTTTTGTGACAAGTTTATTGCTTGATCACAGTGAACCAGGCTCAAGTTCTAATGGGGCCCCTTTTGCCTATTTTGTATGGAAGAGCAAAACTTTTCACTTAGAAAGTTCAACCAATTGATGGTGTCCTTCTATTTCTATGTTGAGTTTTTAACCGTTCTGGATATTCGTGGTGTGGATGTTTCGTTTCTTTTTCTTTTGTATTTGATTAGTTTTTATGATAAAAATGGGGGTTGGTATGATGCCAGTTGTTCCCTCTTTTTCTTGTGCTTAAAAAAAATTTGTGAAAAAAAATTTGTGGTGAACTGATTCACTTCTCTGCTTCTCAAATTGATACAAAGGTTGGGTATCCATTGGTTCGTTGGATGGCTTCCTATATTCATTTTCGCCGAGTGGGGTTCTCAAGAAATTTTCGAAAGCAAGGGCGTCAGATTCTGTGATTCAAGTCAGTCCAGTCCTTGATTGCTCTGGCTATGCAATTTATATTTCTCAGACTGAGATGGAAGGGAAGATTAGCCATATAGGAGAATATACTTATGTCTCAGCATTGAAACCCAAAAGTGTAGTTTTCACTTTATTCGTCCCTGCAACCGGGTCCATATACTGGTCTGAAACTTATCCTGGTAAGTCAAATTTTCGGTTTAATTATGCTGATTGTCACCACTAGATATCTATATTCATTGTTCATTCCCTTTACATACTCTTAACCTCTTACTGTCGGTTTTCAAGGTGAACTCTCATCCTCATTGTCCAAACCTGAATTGCAACATTTTGTACTCGACGAAAGGATTCTACTTGCATTTTTCTCGGCTTCACGTAAGATTCCATTCTTAAACAAAGAAAGCCATACCACTTTAAATTTAACATTTGGAGCACTAAAGTGATCAAATACAAATTTTAATTATATTTTCTTGTTGATTCAGAGACTGGAAATAAACTGGCATGCCGTTCAAGGCGTAAGTCCTTAATCTTGTTTTTGCCTAGACGCTAAGCTCTCTCATGGTATTCATTTTAGTTAATTGTCTATATTATGCAGGTCAGAGGCTCATATCCACCTGCTCCCAAGCTAGACCAAAGCTTCTCAGGCTTTACACAGGTAAGTTGCAAGTGCAACCATGAATGAGATAATTTGTAGATGACAAGATTTTGATTTTGCTGTTCCTTTTGTACCTTCAGGGAGTGAGAGAGCAATATTCTTGTTTCTACTATTTGAAACTGTAATCTTGATAGTACTAGCTGGACTCATACGTTTCTGTTGCGTATTTTGGGGAAAGAAGAAAGTCCAGGGTCAAAACCTTGGTAGTTTTCTTAACAAACGAGTAAGCTTTAAGTTTGAATCCTAGTTTAGCTCTTGTTTTGAACAAATAAACCATTATTCACCATGACATTGTTATAAATTTTTTTTTCCTACATCTTCTGTGTCCTTGTAGCGATCTCTCCAACTCAAGAAGAAATCGTTCGACAGGACCATCACAGAGCTGCAAAGCAAGGCTGGAGAAGAAGCAGTGGACAGCGAAGTGCTCGAGAAGTTGGATGTCTTGGTGCGAGAAAGGGAAGGGATACAGAGGAAGCTCTCAACTACATACAGTTTGGGGAGAGATGAAACTAGCTCAAGATCAAGATCAAGATCTCTACTTCCTTTGTATGATGGGAAAAGTAGGAGCTTCTCTTTTCAAGGCTCAAAGAAAGAGAGAGTGACAATCTTCCACACGTTGAGCGATACATCATCCGAAGAAAGCGGTGGCGATGATGAAACTAGCTGGGATTCGGACGAAGAGGAGTTAGAAAAGGCAAAGGGAAAAGCAGCTATTGAAGAAGCAGAAGAAAGTTCAAGTGGTGAGGAAGGTGGGCCAAGGGAGATTCGGAGAAGTCCTTCGGAGCCAACATCGAGTTCAAGCGGAATTCAAATGGCATTAGTTGGGAATGGGAATGAGAATGTTCATGGAAGTAGAAGCACGTCGTTGAAAAGGAGAAAGGCCATGTCCTCAACTAATTGAGGACTTGTCAGAGACATGTTATGCTAGTGAACTACATGGTCTGGAATTTTTAGGTCATTTTAGACATACTATCATTGAAATTATACTAATCTATGTTCTTCTGTATCTTATAGATAGAAAACCAGACCATGAAGCAAACTACAACGACATCATGATGAGAAACGACAACTAAAATCATAAAACGACAGGAAAATGGGTTTATAATATGTCGCCACATTGTTTAAATTTCAGACTTTGGGAAAGAGAGTTGAGGACTAAGGTTAGGGCCCGGATCATTAAACACTAAAAAAGAGAGTTAAACAAAAAAAAGAGTTGCTTGTAGATTTCCGTTCTATTTTGTTTAGTCAACCTACAAATTGCTTTGCCGTTGATGCATTGAATATGATGACCGCCACGGATGAGTATCTGGTCTAGGTTTAAAAGTCGTACTTAGGTCTTTTTACCAATAATACGAGAAAAGCAATTAGAGCAGACCACTTGAGCTAGCCTTTAGTGATGGACACATCATCCACGTTACACACTCAACATTGAACTAACCCATATAAAAAAATTAAAAAAATAAACTGACAACACGGAGAAATTCAAACAACGACAAACAAATATTAAAACGGCATAGAATTTAAAAGAGGATTAAAAAATCTAAAAGTACCAAAAAGAAAAACAAACAAACAACAATACAAAAAAAATAATAAAAAAGGATTAAATATAAAACTCTACCTCGACTGTTATTTTGTGACAGTGTACTTTCATACCTTCAAAATGCAACATGTATTTTTATAGGCGGGGAGGGCATATGCCCCCTTGAATTTTTTATTTTTTAAATGTATATTATTATTTGAACTTTTGCATGTGTGTGTATATATTTGTGTATGTATATATGCCCCTAAGTTAAAAGATATATATTTCAAATATGTATTCAATAATCCTAATTTCACATGCATACTATTGTTTATTATATTTTTGTTTTGTGTTTTCCTATTAAATTCTAGGTGTTTTGTTCAAATATTTTTCTCTAATTTGCTCTTCTTAGAGTTTTTTTTTTTTTTTTGAAATTCTTATAATTTTTTAAGATGACATATAGAAATAATTTTTCTAAAATGTTGTCATATTTAAGCATTATTTTTTTCATGCAACCTCTTTATTATTATTTTTACATAAAGACTTTTATCTAATTAGCCCTTGTTAAAGTCCTATTTTAATTCCTTTTTTTCTTTTAGCACTTCTCATAATATACTTTTTAAATAACTTAGTATCTAATTTTTCAGCTAAAATCTTTATTATTCAAATACACTCCACTTATGTATATATATATACCATTCAACCAAAAACACTTGTCTATTAAAAGTAACATTTTAATCTATTTTACTTAAAAATAACTAAACTAATCTCTTATAGTATAATTACATTGAAAAAAAATAAAATTAGGACTCGATTTTTTAAAGAGTTTTTGGTAATTTTTTAAATTGTTAGTTTACGCCCCCTAAAACAAAATTCTAGTTCCGCCATTATATATTCTCTGTAATTTATAAAATATTAACAACAAAACTTTTTTATTATGATTTTAATATAAATAATACAATATCACACAAAATAATTAGGTTGGTTGAATAGTTTAGTTAACCACTACACTATTAGCTTGCCCTGATGCAGTCATAAGAAAGTGAAAAGAAATTTTTTTTTTTTTAACTCTTTTAAGGTTTTTTAACATACTCTTTTAAAAATTAATATTTTGAATTATATTAAATTTTAAATTTAAAAAAAAGCTTTATGCATGATTGAGTTACTAAAATACTCTTATATTCCATTCAAAAATTTTTTTTTTCATAAATTCCATCTCTTAAAAGTTTTATAAATACCACATAAACAAAAATTATGAATGATAGTATAAAAAATACTCCTATATGTGTACCAAATCTAAATCATGTGTCAATTTTTATTAAAATATTAACAAAAAAGATATTTGGTTAATATTTTGCTGATGGGGAATGCATATTAGTTTTGAAGGTCGGAGATACTACTATTACAAGTGTTATAATTGAGGAAATATTTTTATGATTAATTCAAATAAAAAAGGGTTAATTTTACAAATGGCTCCTGAAGTTTATCCTCAACCGTAGTTTAATCTTAACGTTTAAAAAGTCCCATTGTGTTCCCTAATATTTTACTTTATTTTAGTTTTGATCCCTCCATTAGTTTGGTATTAAATATTTAATGGAATATTTTTAAAACATCCTACTTTTGTTCCTAATATATTACTTTGTTTCAATTTTTGTCCTTAATTTATTATTTTATTTTATTGTTGGTCTCTAATCTATTACTTTGTTTTACTTTTGATCCCTCCATTAGCAATGTATTATTAAGGATAAATCAAAACTAAAGTGAGAAACAAAATACAACCATTTTGATTCATGTAACTAAAATAAAAACAATTTATCATATTGCTTTTTAGATGAGTTTATTTTTTTAAATGTAAAGAATATTTAATATTAGTGTATTATCTATGCACGTGTATATATAGTAACTATGATGTTTAAAATTATGATTATCCAACACAATATACAAATCATAATGCATAGCTTTTTATCGAAAACACGTGATTATTCATTACTTATATACTGGTATTAAAAAGTCAACTTATTTTTTCTAAATTAATGTATCTTACTAACAATTTGATAAATTGTTTTTTATTGTTTAAATATATGAATTCAAATTGTAATATCTAGTTTTTCACTTTTGATTTTTCAAATTTTAGTTCTTTATAATGGTGTTCGGTAAAATGTTATAACTAATTTTAATTAAAAATACTGTAGCATGTAAGAGTTTTATATACTATAGCAACTTTTAACTTTTTACTATCGCATATAAAAGCTTTTTACTATTTGAGTTAGAGTTTATAAGTTCTAGTTCACTTTGCAAAACACCTTATTAGTCATAACAAAGAGACTCAAATTGAAACAAAATAATAGACTAAATACTGAAGCATGTCATTTTTAAAGTTTTTCATTAAATATTCTAACAAATCAAATGACTAAAATTGAAAGAAACTAATACATTAAGGATCAAAAACAGGACTTTTAAACATTAGGACTAAATCAAGACCCAGAATACACTGTCAAAGACCATTTGTCAAATAAAACCCAAGGAAAAAAAATAAAAAATAGGGAAACTGACTCGTTGAGCCGTCAAAATAATAATGATTCGACAAATGACGTGAGACGGAAAGTCAAAGAAGGTGTCTTTTTTTTTCTTTTTTCTTGTTTAAAAATAAAAGCTATCCTATTTTGGGCTTGAGAAGTGGCTGGCTAAGACGATCGGATGGAAAACCTAGGAAACTTAGCCTGCGCCGCATTGCACGCAATCCACATCTCCCCCGCCCTCTTTTCCCTGTACATTGCAAATCTGATCTGAGCGAGTAACTTCGACAATTCAGCTTTTCTTCTCTTTACCAATCATTCTCCTATTTAACAATTTCCTTACGTATTCTCTGCTCCCAAACCCTAAATCCATTCCTCTCTCTCTTTCGCTGTCTCTCTCTAACGAGGTCCGATGAAAGGTAAAGAAGAAGAAGCAGAAGAAAAAGTTTGATTTTCTCGCAAGTTTTCCTGCTTTTTACCACCTTCCAAACAATTGTCTTATTTGGTTGATGTTTTGTTCTTTATAGACTTGCTGAATTTAAAGAAAGAAAGTAGCTTGTTAAATTTGTGATGCTTATTCCTTGCTTAACTTGATTGCCTTAGGTAATTCTCTTGTGTCTTTCTTATCTGGAGTTTTCGTCTGCTGATTTGTTGTTTGGCTGGTTAGAAATGCGAGGAAAGGAAGAGATTAAAGAAAATTCAGCTTAGGCTAAGAGTGCTGTTTATTATTATTATTATTTTTTTTTTTTTAAAATTTTTTTTTCTGTCGTTAGTGTCAATTGTTAGCAAATTGGACGACATAGAACTATAAAAATTTCGAATTTATTGACCTCTTGGCTGTTGGATGGAAAGTGACTAAGTGTTAGCATTTGAATTAAGCTTAATCTACTGATGTTTGATAAGTTGTGTGTCTTTTTCATGTTCACTTATTGAATTGCTAGAGGTAATTTTTGTGTAATCAGGTTTAATAATTACTCCTATATTTTGCACTCAAATTAGTTATGATTTTTGAATAAACAGCACCTATAAATGATAGCTCTTTCGTTTAAATGTATTGAATGTCATAACACACACACACACACACATTGCTCCAGAAATGCTTTGAGGGTAACCATTTTATTGACTTGGTTTCTGGTTTACTGACGTTTGGTCACTATGTGCATAGTGATTTCCGGGGTTTGTTTAGTTGACCCTTTTGAAGTTTCTTCTTTTCTTAGATATGGAAGCTGAGAATTTTATTGCCCTTCATGATTTTGATGGTCCTGCCTGTGAGAATGGGGGTGATGATAATTTTGATAAGATGCGTACCAAAGTTGATTCTGAAGGTACTAGTTCCAAGGATAAAGAAGAGAAGCTCAACAATGAAGATGTTCACTGCAAGAGTGACATTGAAGATAAAAATTGCCACTGGCTGCAAGAAGCAAATTCTGAAAAGGATTTGATTAATGGTGATTCAGACATGGAAATCAAGGATTTGAGCAAAGCCCCCGCGTTGACAGGTGCTGGCTGTGGACTTGATAATACTGGAATTCATAATTTCAGCAACGAGCCTGGACAAGCTGATTTGCAATCTAGCACTCTGGCAGATAAACAAGCTGATTTGCAAGCAAATCCTGAGAAGGATTTGATTAATGGTGATTCAGACATGGAAATCGAGGATTTGAGCGAAGCCCCTGCTTTGACAGCTGCTGGCTGTGGAGTTGGTAATACTGGAATTCATAATTTTAGTGACGTGCCTGGACAAGCTGATTCGCAATGTAACACTCTGGCAGATAAAGATGCTCCGTGTATGCCAAAAGCAATCCATGACAAGGATTTGGTTGACAATTCATCCCTCTTGCATGTGAATGTCAACTTGACTGAAACTGTGGCAGTTGCAGAGGCATCAAAGACTACAGTTGGTGGTGAAATTGGTCACGTCGCCTTCCAAGAGGAGATTTCCATTGGGAGAAAAAAGAGGGTTGGTGGTTGTATCCTTTGTCTTGTACATTACACTGAGGTTTTTGTTTTGTAATCTCCAGCTCTATTTCCCACAGAAAATTTTGAAAGCTTGTACAAATGGGTTGTATATTATCACAACATTATAGCTTAAATGGTTACCTAAAAGACCAACTAGTCAGTATACTTTGAATTATATTGGGATTGCCTTGATCTGTGAATTTTTTTCCATAATTCAAAAGTTGCAGCTATTTCAGGTGTCAAGAGAGCCCGAGTGATGTCTGAAGAACAACAACCTTCAGTATGTGTCAAATATAATTTCTTAACAAGGTTGGTGGGATTAAGCAGTATTGTATAAAAAGGCTTTTACTTTGAATTCTTTATATCTTTTTAAATTAATTTTCGTTGGTTTCTAAGAAATTCTCTTGCTCTTTCCAGATCTAGTAAACATAAGCTGCAAGAGCTATTGCAGCAATGGTCAGAGTGGCATGCTCAACACGATTCCTCATCCCAAGTAAGGTTTATTCGCTAATTGTATCATCATTCTTAACATGCTGTCTTCTTTGCAATGAGAATTACATTATCTCTAGTGGCGGGGCAATAGGGTTGGTTGTTTTCAACTCTACTGGGTCCAATTGAAGGAATAATGGTATATCTCAAAAACTATAATAAGCATCACTTTTGAGGTTGAAAGATAGCTCCTTTTTTCACTAAGCTGAGGTTATGTGGACCTGTGCTCTCTCTTATAAGTTTTGCTTGTTTTGGTTTGTTATGTGGCCCTTTGTCTTTGATTCTATGATTTATCTCTAATCCTTCACTCGTTGAAGATTGTAGTTTTCCTTTTTGTCTTTGATCTCTATAAGAATTCATCTTTACTGTTGAAATCAACAAGCAGTTTTCTAGGTTTTGACCAATTGACTTGATTAAATGATTGTCTTTTCATGCAATCAATATGGCTGCTGTTTGTTTTTTTGCTGTTCCAAGTTTCTGAAGTCTGACTAAAATTTAAATTATTTGTTCAGCATCCTCCTGAGGAGCAAGAATCTGGTGAAGAGACATACTTTCCTGCTTTACATATTGGCGTGGAGAAAGCATCATCAGTGGTGAGTTTTTCACGTTGTATGCTTGGTCCTGCTCATCTTTTGGGAACGGATTGTCATGTAGGATCAGGATGCTTGCTTGGAGAATGTACCCTTATGATTGATATGGTGCCATTTTGCTGGGAAATAATAAGCTACTCTTTTACAAGGACTAGGCTACCATTCATTTATCCACTTATTCAGGAGAATCTCCTCAAGTTTGTCGTTTAAACTTGCTATTGATTTGTTAATGTTTATTGCTTGATGCTTATTTCTCTTGATTTGGAATGGCATGATTCTCTTTGGATCTTTTCCTGGAAGGGTAGAACCCCAAAAGAAAGTGCTCGTTCTGCATTTTGAGCTTACTCTATTCGTCATTAGTTTCATTTGTTGTAGGTGTTTTCATTTTTCTTCCTTTCTTCTTGTTTGTGTGTATGCTTGGGAGGATGCATATGATCGTTGTATTCACTCCTTAAATGGCATCGTTCAGTCTCAACCTACCAGGCTACCGCCATTCACCAACTCATACCTTCTGCTGCAAACTTGTTTATGAGCTTTTATTGATTCAAAATAAGGCGCCATAAAATTCTCCTCAAATGTTAGTTATTTTCTTTGCAGTCTTTCTGGATTGAGAAGCAAACAAGGAAACACGAGAAAAACGAGTTCATTCCCTTGGATGCTAACTCTGTGCCTCTATATGATCGTGCGTTTTCATTGGGTTTGACATCAGATGGTGGATCCAGCAATGTGAAAGGGTAAATTCTCATTTCCTAACATAGAAACTGATGATAAGAAAACTTTATATGTGAAAATTATCAACGAGGAAAACTAGTCAAGGCATTCAGACTCTGTTATGTGTTTTGGGTATGTTAATGTAGTTTTTATCTTTCTCAAGAATATCAACAGGTGTCCTGATGCATGATTCTGCGTATGTAGATACAATTTTTTTTGCTTTAATATAAATCAAGCATTAGTCTTCAGAGTGGCTATGAAGGATTTGGCTTTCCTATGTACAATTCCCTTGCTTGATTAATTTGGAAACGATGTATATTCTCCGTTTGCGGGTTTCTTTTTAAGCATTTCTTTTAATTAAATATATATTTTTCCAAAGCCTTGTTACAGGCTTATATTTTTCTATTTAACCTTATTGTTTTGAACTTTTAGAGGCTTGGAGATTGTAGATGATGCTGTCCGTTGTTTCAATTGTGGTTCTTACAATCATGCTTTGAAGGAATGCCCGAAGCCTCGTGATAATGTGGCCGTCAACAATGCTCGCAAACAGCATAAGTTGAAGCGAAACCAGACTCCTGGTTCACGCAATTCTACCAGATATTATCAAAATTCTCCAGCCGGAAAGTATGATGGTCTGAGGCCAGGAGCTCTTGATGCTGAAACACAAAAACTTTTGGGCCTAGGGGTAATTTGGCTCTTTCATACAATAGATGTGCTTTTTTTTCTTGGTGAATTTTTATGCTGAAACTTTACATGTGGCAAAATTAATATTAATAATATGATTTTTTTTTTATATATATATATATATAGTTATGGTTTCCATTACTTCTCTTGAGTTCAGACATTAATCATCAATTAGCCTATTAGGGGGTCAAGGGGTAACGTTACGCTGTACTGGACCTGATTATTTAACCATATGCATTGAACCTTGTGTATGAGTGGTTATCAAATTTGAGACTGGACGTTGTTGCTATGGCTCGTCAAAGTGGTGGAATTTTAAGCTCAGGACCTTAATCGTGATTCTACCTATCTATTCGTCTTCTATATTAATTCCTTCATTTATGGGTTATGCAGGAGCTTGATCCACCTCCATGGCTAAGTAGAATGCGAGAAATTGGGTACCCACCAGGATACCTTGGTAATCAGAGATTTTTCTTACAGTTGTACTAACAAACCTAAGTTTAATTATCTCAAATGCTTGTATGAAATTATTTGTAGTTATCAGCAGTGGTTCTTTTTCTTTGTCATGGTGGATCCATTTATCAGGACCATTGACACTCATGTTTCAATCATTTATCAGACCATGACATTTTATCTTGGTCATTTTCAGATCCAGATGAGGAGGATCAACCATCAGGCATCACAATATACGCTGACGGCGAAGTTAAAGCAGATCAGGAGGATGGGGAAATAATTGAAACCGATAATCACGAACCAAAGAGGAAAATGACCGTAGAATTCCCAGGAATAAACGGGCCAATTCCAGAAAATGCTGATCAGAGACTCTGGACAGCTGCTCCAGCAAGTACTTCAGATATTAACAGGAACCGATCACACCACAGATCTAACCATTCTTTGGAACCCACCAGCAGAAGTCATCATTGGGAGGAAAGGCGGTCCAGAGAATTCAGAGATGATGGACCCCCTGGTGTCGACGAGGGGTTCAGCCCAGCCATGTCAACTTTCCTACCTAGGTATGGTAGTAGTTATGAATCTACTAACTCTCATAGTCCAAGACATAATCCGTCGTTTGGTAGGTTGGAATCAGACAGGGGTAGAAGTCGTCGTTTTCTTGACGAGGATTATGGCCATGGCTCTTTTGGTTCTTCACAGTACTCGTCCCATCACTCTCCAAAAGAGTATGGTTATGTTAGATATGGAAATAGGGTTGATGAAAGCAGGAACGACTATGATTTTGACTATTCATCTTATAATAGGGAAAGGCAAGACAGGTATCGCCATCTTAGTAGAAGGTGAATGGAGTTGTGGTTGTAATTATGTAGTTGTGAAATACTAGAGATAAGTTCACTTAAGAAATGGGAGGGATTTCTATAGGTTTTTTTTTGGTTGCTAAAGTTATAAAGAATTAGATGAATCTTGATTAGGTTAGTCTTAGATAACCAATTGAGTATGATTCTTCAGGTCTTATTCAGATCATTTGCAGGTGATAGGTATTGAGATGTAGTTTTTTGCTAACTGAATATTAAGAAGTAGATGACTAAACATATTAAATTTTTTATTATAATTTTTTCTTTGAAGGAAGTTGTCCATACATTTGTTTCTACGTGTATATTGAAAACGGCATAAGCTTTGTAAAACGATAATATTCCATGAATACGACAATTTTTAAGAAACTATGGCCTTTTTTGTTTTTATCCTCAAATTTTTTGTAAATATTTTTATACATTTTTCCATAAAAAAATTTTAAAAACATTATCAGCATAATTTAAAAAAAAAGTTTATTTCTTAAAATAAAAATATTTTTATTTATTTTAAAAATAATACCAAACTCTCTATATAATATAAAATCGTCTCGAAAACCACAACATATTTACGAGGAAACACCAAAAGAAAAAAAAAGGCAACATTATTGGGAAACGTTACAGTAGTTACCGCTTGTGGTGCACTATGGATAGTGCATGATCTGATGGCTCCTGCTCCACGGAAAAGCTAATCCCATAGATAGAATTCTGTATATTGGTGGACCTGAGCACACTGTCAGTGGCTTTTTTAGATTAAAAGCTGCACTTCTAATTGTCTGTAGTTCCATTAAATTGTATGCCCGCCAATTCCACGCAAGAATGTATCAAACATTGATTTGTATGATTTGACATTTTGACCTTGTTGAAGAGGGCTTCTCTATAAGTCGTTCCGAAAATGTTTGAATTACCTGTCCAAAATAGTTTTTACTTTTTACAAATATTTTCTATCAAAATTATAAAATATAGCTTTAAAAAAATATATTTTTAAAAAATAATTTAAATCATTTTAATTTATTAAAATTATTTAAAAATATAATTTTAAATATTTATTGAAAATTTATAATTTTTACTTCTTTTTTTTTAACTTATTAAAAACACAAACAAAAACTATGTCCTAACGTTTATATTCTTTAAATGCAATCTGACGGAAGGGTATTTAGGGCATTTTATTTTATTTTATTTTTTCTACTGGAAACTGGTTAAGCCCATCTTTTAATAAAAAATTAAAGTAACTGTATTCTTTCACCATGTTCTTTTCTGTGATTTGCTTTCTATTATGTTTCTGCCTGGCATGTTTTTTCTCAATCCAGGATTCATTGTTGGACAATGGTTCAAGCGTTTTCTCAAATGCTTAGTCCTCGCAGCACAGTTGTATCTTGTTCTTCAATAGTTTGAAAAATTATTGCTCTTTTCAAAACCACTATTTCTTTTCTTCAATTTTTTTTTTCACGGGTAATGGCTTTCTTGCTAGAATTATTGCAGGCACATTCATTTAGAATTAAAATTAAAATATCAGCTTCAATAGAAAAAAATCATAACTTTAACTTTAATTTTGATATGGATTAAATTATAGAAAAAAATTATGAGAACTATAAATATTTGTTTTAAATTGAAATGCTTGTTTTGATATTAGCTAAAACTTTTCAAAAGTTTTGTCTATTGGTTAAAATAACAGTACTTACTAATATGATAACTACTATAGAAGCTTTGATTATTTAAGAACTTTGAAACAATTTAAGATATTATTTATTTTCAAAATGTATAATTTCATTGTTGCCTTGATTAAATCTAATATAAAAAAGTTAAAATTTATTTAATTGCTTTTAGTCGCATACCTTAGTTTTGGAGCGTGACAATCTTAAAACTTAAGAATCTTTCGTTGGAAAAATTGATTCAGTGATGCGATGGAAGTTTTAAAACTTTTATTTGATCATCAAAAATCTAACTCATACTGTTATAAACTATAAAATATACCTAATTTATTGTACCCGTTGATGACCATTGCATATATGGACACAACTTGTTTGATCTACTCTACAATTACATTTCTTCCAACCACTATAGTGCTCTAGAGCTGCTGACCACTAAAGGTGAGTGGCGAAAACTCTCTCTAAAATTTTCACCAAGGCAATTTCAAAATAAATAAGGACCAAAGAACTCTATTTATATAATTGTTTGAAGAAGGTAGAAGTCTACTTAAAAAAAGGAGAAGGGTGTTCAAAAAAACCAAAAACTAAAAATGGATTGAAAAAAACCAAAAAGAAAATAGTCGTACCACCAAAACCAATCACTCACAAGTGAGCAGTTTAGTTATCAAAAGGGCCTTTTTCGCGTCATCTTGGCTCCATTTTTTTTTTCTACGATAATATAAATAAGTTATAATAATATACTATATATTAAGCTCCATGCCATGTTTAAACTTTAAGTTGTGGATTTTATTGTTAGATTATAAATTTTCTAAGTTTTTATTATTTTTCTAGTACATTATAATTACCAAAATATTGCATTTTAGGCTAAAAGTTTCTTTCCCACCCCTTTCCGCAATCTACTTAGCCACGCCTATCCCTATCCACGATCAATCTGCTCTGACATCCAATTTTACTTCCACTTCTTAGATGTATCTTTATAGTTTTTAAGTTTAAATTTATTTAATTTTTTTAAATAGTTTCTCAAAATTTTGTTTTGAATTTTTTTTCTAATTTTTTTAATAGTTAATGTTTAAATAATGTTCTAATTCTTTTAGAAATACTTACATGCTTGTTGATATTTTTAATAATTTGATTGTCTAAAGAGATTTTTTCTAGTTCTTCTAAGAAATTGAGCGGATACTTTTTTCATCATTTCAGTTAGAAATATCCAGAAACCAAAGGTAATTTGCGAACATTGTAACAACCTAATAAAATATGAAAAATATGTTTTAAGTGGGACATTTAAAGGAGAAAATCACGTGATAAATCGTTCGCAATCATGATGGGTGTCGATCACTAACTTTAGTTCAATGGTGAGTCTCATTAGGACTACACAATGTTGGACGATATCTTGGCATTTGACACGACATATAGTCGGGAGGCATGGTTTTAATGCCTAAATATCATCATCTTTCACATGGGTTGGGCAAAAGTCCGAAGCCATAGTCTTAATGCCAAAATAAGAGAAAATATTTAGCATAGTAGTTTATAGTTTAAATGTTTTTCTTTTAACGTGACATGATATTGTTATGTCATTTACTGCGAGCATTTAAACACTACTTGATGATACTTAGAGACTCTAGCTTTCGTCTCATGGCCATGTACAAACTAGGGATGTAAGCCGAGCACAAGAGCAGAGCCAGTTGAGGCCAATGGGAGGAGCTTTACAGATATGCAACTTTTTTAGACTGTAGATTAAAATAAGCCCTATAAAATAAAAAACTATTTTAAAAAAATGCTACAAGTCATTTATTTTTTTTTTTGATAATTATACTATTGTATTGATTTTTATAAATGATATATAATGTAAAAGTTATTTTTCAAGTAACAAAAGTCAATATACTGTTCGATAAAGTAGCATTGTTCATGAATGTTTTAATGGGCAAGACTTTCAGCCCAATAGGCTTCTTTAACTTTTTGACCCATAAAATCTTTTTTCTTCTCTTTTCTTTTCTTTTCTTTTCTTTTCTTTTCTTTTTTTTTTTTTTTTTTTTTTTTTGCATTTTTTCCTTTCAATTTGCCTCCTGGGTTCCATTATTGCAATTCTTATACATATTTTTTAAAATATTCTCCATTTTTCTTCAAGTTTTGACTTTATATTCATATTTCATAAAACTTTGTAGATGCTTAGATTATATCTTAAATCTTGATTTTAAGTATATTAGTAATTCAAACGTAGAAAAAATTAAAAAAAAAAAAAAAAGAGAGTGTCCAAAAGTTATAAAAAGAGGAAAATATAGTTGTATAGTTATTTTCTGATTCGTTCCCTCTGATAAAATTTTTTTGCTCTACCACTAACCGAGCACGTGCTCTGGTGCTTAAGGATTCTAGACATAACGAGGAGTTTTAAAAAAACATGTTAAGTTATATTTCAAAATAAATCAAATCAAACAGTTAAAATATGTGTTTTTAACTCTTAGTTTTCATCGGTTTGCCCCCTATTATTTGTGGTCAACTCCACATTGATTTGGTGCTTAGAATTCGACCAACTAGATCAAAATGCAATTTTTTTAACGCATGCATACATACATACATATATATATATATATATATATAAGATTTTTCTAACATGATACACATATGAAATTTTTATGATTTTTAAAATTTCTTAACATGATTTCTATTGGTTATAGAATAAGTTTGGATTTTAGATATTATCTTTATAGACCGAGAAGTTTATAATATCTTAATGTTGTTATGTTCGAGTTACATGGCAAATTTCCAAACAACTAAACTATTAATGCGTGTTTTGATTTAATTTGATTGTTCTCTAAAATATCAAACAAACTAAAACGACCAAAAACATATTTTATTTTTGGTTTGGTCGATAACTTTTACAAACCAAGCATTAACACTCTTAGACACGTCTTGGACGAAGAAGATTATGCTTTAGGGCCTCTCTAACCCATGACATTAAAATGGTGTAATTTTGATTTTAAAATGATATAGCTGTCACATTAAAGAGTAATTTCATCTTCAATCTATTACACCATTTTTAACACACACAAAAAATATTCTCAGTATATTCCACTTCATTTTATTTTTATATTATTTTTTACTAATTCCCTACTATTTATTTATTTCACCAATTACGCCCAAGTTTAATTTTTTTTTTTACGTTTTGATCCACTAATATTTTTTATTATTTCTCAAAGTCATAGAAACTAATAGACAAAAAAATATATTTAATTAACATTTCATTACTGTATTAGCATATTTTCAATATTATGCAATTTTAACTAATATTGGATTAATTATTTGAAGGTTTTACATTTATGTAATTGACATTTAAACAGTTTGCATATTAATTTTACACCATATAAATTAGCCATGAGATAACACAAAAAAATTTGGGACATAAAAGATATTTTTGGTAGCAAAAAGTAATTAATTTTGCTGAAAATTATGAAGTTTGGGTCAAACATAAAAAACCATAAATTTAAGTTATGGGGTTTTTTTCAGATAAAGAAACTTAAAAAACACCAAATGGCATGGATAAACAGTAGCATGTCAGATTTAGTATGCTACTATTTAATTTTTATTTTCATGCTATTTTTTTGGGAGGATTTGGCATCAAGTTAAAGAAAAATCTAACGCCAAAGTTACAAAATCTCCCTAAGAACAGCTCTAGTTAGAGATGGTCTTAGGCCATCATTATAGCATTATGTAAAAAATATATTAAAATGTGCTTAACAATGGTATCAATAATCACATCATTAACTTGAATTATAGAAAGAAAAATTATTATGCTATTGGCACAAAAACAAAAACAAAATGAACTCCCCATCTAAATTATAAATTACGTATAATTTTTGTATGGGTAAATTACGTATATAAATACAAGCAACAATGCTCTCTCTTTTATGGACACCAAATAATGGGAACATTGGGAAGATGAACAGCTGTGGAGCCCGACTTTTCTCTCGGTGGAGACACTCCACTAAAAAGTACTAACACATTTTACTACATACAGTGATTTTTACATGTTTTGATTATTGAATTGAGATACAATAACAAAAATGAGAGGATAACTATAATTTTTCTTATTTAAGTATGTAATTAATTTTTTTTTAAAATTTTAAGGTAAAATTAAAACTTTAAAAGTTGAGTGGACCATTTGTGCCCCACTCAACATGTTGTAGGTTATGGATTGTGAAATTGCTATTCGGTCTCTTACGATGCAAACTCCGTGTTACATTCGCCAGTTTCAACATTACGTCTAGGAGTGAACAACAGGTGAGTTGGTAGTTTTCAGGTGGTTTTGGTTTGGTTTTTTTAGATAGTGGATTAGCGGTTAACCAAACAGCAAACCGTCCATAGAATTGCGGGCGGTTTCGGTTCAGTTTTAGTCGGGTTCAAGTGGGTATAGGCAGGTTGAGACGGTTTGGGCTTATACTATTACCCAATGTAATTTTTATGAGCTTTTTAAAAAAAAAAAAAAAAAAAAAACTGAAAAAATTTGTAGACAAATTAAAATTGCATATACTTTAAATATGTTTTGAAATATAATAAGTCTTAAAGTAAAGAATAAGAAAATTTGTAGAAACATTAAAATTACAATTCACAAAATCTACGTTTAATTTAAAGTTACAGAACCAAAATTTTGATAACCAGTCATAGAAGCCTTGAATCGCTATATAGCGCGAATGCATTACCACAAACAAGAACGGTTTGTGCAAACTGCAAACTGCAATGTGTATATGTATCCACAGTCCATCAAGGCTAATGTGGGTGGCTCTAGCCTGCAAATTGTGATAAAATGGTTTTAGTTAGTTATGTTATTTTACTATCGTCATTGTCATCATAAGCTTATTAGAAGATAAATAACATTAAATATTCTCCTATAGTCTACTAACAACAAAACTTAAAAATCATACTCCATTACTATTTTAGCTCAACGCATTGTGAAAGCTTATTATAGTAAAATAAAAAATAAAAAATAAAGAATTTCTCCATAGCAGAGAAACGAAAAAAAGCAGGAAAAGAAAGTAGTACTGCTTCTAAAACAGGAAACGAAAAAACATTATATTCACAGTTATGAATTGCATATTGCTAATAAGCCCATTATCATTAAGCATCCAAAAATAGTACTGGGAAGAACGAAGGAGAATGTCTGGGAAGATCGAAGGAGAACTCAGTGAATTGCATGTTGATTAAAAAAAAAAAATACTTACACTGAACTGAAGGAGAACTGGGAAGAATGAAGGAGAACTGGGAAGAACTCAAAAGTAGTACTGATTCTTTGTTGTTTTTACCCTTAAAGCTGGTACAAAGTAACTGGGGGGCCAGAGGAGAACTGGGAAGAACAAAGATGCGGCGCTCTTTCACAATAGAATATATATATATTTTTAATAACTTATATAGGCGGGTGGGTCGGGCTGAATCCGCCTTTTAAATTTTAAAACCAAATTTGTTCGTCTGTGTATGTTGGCGAGCGGTTTCAACCCGCCTACAATCGAGTTGCTGATGTGGAGCCGCTGTTGTTGGGCAAGTGTGAGGTGTTTTTTGTGCAGCCCTAATTACGTCTACTCTTTTATTGTGTTTTCCCTCTATATTAAATTTATTTATTTGACCCTCCCTCTCCAACAAAAAATTGCAAAAGTGCACCTTCAATCCATATTTAATGACACAAAAATACTATTCCATTCACATTTATAGAATTATATTTTCCTATTCCTCCTCGATTGCCGCAAAAGTAAGCATTAACAACTCTAAAAACCGGGGACAACCGGTTACATTTGGTCCTTTTGTGCATGTGTAAAGATGTTGAACGGTGGTCGAGTTCCTATTGTGACACCCCAGCTACCCCAGATATAAGAGATCGTGGGCGGAGGGAGTTAGGAGTCGTGTGCCGATCTGGTCTTGATAGAGTTTGCAAAAAATCCTAGCTATGTTCGTGAGCTTGTCACCAGCATTTGCAGAGTCGAGATATGTCGGGTCACGAGGAAGTTGTAGCCACCGTGGGTCTTTCCCTTTGCCGTGGAACTCGGTTAGCAAGAAATCGAGACCCACCTTCAACGGCTCTCGCAAAGGAGATGGGCCTAGGTGGCGATTCTCGCAAAGTAGATAATTTTTGTTGTAGAGAAGAGGGATTGCTGGTGGGGGTGGTCAGAGGGTGGCTGCTTGTTTTTGTTTTTTATTCCGTTTTTGTTTTTGTTTTAATTATAGGTTTCTTAATTTTAATTTTATTATTTTTTATTATATATGGGAGAGTGCATATTTATTTAGTGGAGCTGAGGTTTTTAAACCGTTGGATTGAACTGTTGCAAAAAAATATTCTTATAAATAAGACAATCTGAGATAGTCCTTGTTAGGATATTTTTCGGATAGTCAGCGTGGCTGACGTTAATATAACAGAAACTAAACTGACGTAACTTGTTTCACTCTGACCTAAGGACGTGCTTGTGTTGAAGGTATTTTCTATTTTCCTTTATTTTCTCAAGAATAGTCCAAAAGAAAAAAGGTGTTCTACAGCTTCTTGTTACAAAAATTGGACGAAGCCTTTGCATGAATGAAACTGCCTTTTAGGGTTTCTAGCAAAAAAATAAAATAAAAATAAAAATTCTAGGGTTTATGATTAGGAAAATTGAAATCGATAATATTGGGGAAATCAAGAAAAACTCGATTGATTCTTTTTACAAAACTCAATTGATTAAATATTGTTGCGTCCAGGTTATAAAAGTTGGACGGAACCTTTACAATTTGCATGAAACATATTTCTAGGGTTTATGATTAGGAATGTCTTAAGTCGGTTAAAGTTGGGAAAAATTTTGAAAAACTCGATTCATTATCGTCAAATTGTTATTGTTTGCTGGCCTTTTGCGTGAAAACAGCTTTTTAGGGTTTATGATTAGGAATATATTTACGTAGGTCAAAGTTGGAATAAATTTTCAAAAAAAAAAACATTCTTATTTAATTTCATATACTCTGATTATAATGTGATTAATATTCGCTAATTGACCCTTCTGAGTTCTGTTTGCTAGGTTGGTTTAGTTTGTTTTCCTCATCTTCTGCGTTTCTTTTATGTTGTTTTGCTGTTTCTTTTGTGCCCAGCATCTGGGTGTGTATTATGTTAGCTTGCTGCCCAAGAAATCTTTTTCAGCCTAAAGAAAATTGATATTGTTGCTAAGCTTGAATACTTAATTAAGTGAGACATTATTAGTGTAGAATTAGTGAGACTTTGAAGAGTTGGATTATTAATGTTTCAATGAAATCCCATGATACTGCTCATGTTAAATGGCTGAGCTAATGATGATTTGATTGACTTATTTTGATCTTGTTTGTTGATAAATGGATACGTTTTAGAAAGTTTATGCTTAGCTAGGAAGCTAATTATAAATATAGTTAATTAGTTTTAACTTAATGTTATAGCAAAAGTTTTTGCAAAAAATATTACTTCTTGATGGTACACATATTGAGTGAAAAAGAACTTAATGACAAAGCAAGGAGCATAAGAAAATTAAATGGATTTTTCTCATTCATACGTGACATAAATATGGTGTTTGCTCTTGCAGTATTAATTAAGAAGAAATATATCCCTCACAAAAATGAAGATGGCTATGAAGACAACCGTGCCAGAGAAGAACTCAAGCAAGATTCCTGACTCCCGCTTTGGCAATCTTCCATGTCTTTCCCGGCCAAGTAACAATGGCTTAAGGAATTGGCGCAGTGATCCCGGTGTTAAACACCACCGCTCTTCGATAAGGCGGAGAATGTAAGTTTCCAAAAGGTTTCTACTGTTGGTAACCTGCTTGTTAGAATGTAGCTACGAGATTAATGAACTAATCTATCTATGTATGTGAATATGCGCAAAAGAAACAAACTGTTTCAAGTTTAATCACGTAATCTTTTGTTGGATCATCAATTTGACTATTTGCATTATTCATGATCTGCTGCAGTGCTGACTTTTTGTCAGTGAAGACAAGTTATGGGATGAAACAAAGGGCGCTTCTTATGACTAGTTTGGAACGTGACCTATTTATGGAGGCTGCTTCAAAGGTTTTCCATTCTTACACTACATATGTTAATTTATTTACTTATCACTTTTGGGCTAATAAATGATAACTGATTATTTTTTGTTTTTCTATCATTGTCTCTCATTTGAACTTTATGATTCTGCAACAATTTTCCTGAAATTGTACTTTGAAAATGATTTTGATCAGGAGGAGTATGTCAGCGAGGAGACGCTAAATGATCGGTTGCTAAGTTTACTCCATCTTAAACATAATGCGGTGGCAAGACATGGTAAAAAGGTCAATGGAATTACATTGGAGCTTCCATCGATTTCTGGTGTATCAACTTCAGGACAACCTCGCCAGCCGCTGGTCCACAATGGGTTGGATGGAAATGACGGTTGCATCCTATCTCTGAGAATTAACGAGCCTGTGTATGAGCGAGGCTGCAAGGGTAAGCATCAGCCAGATTTGCAAACTTCTAGTGGTTGCAGCAAGTTTTCTCAGTTTAAAGATTCTGCAGAGGTTAATTTCAACAAGTCTGAGGACCTGCTCCCCTGTCCAAAACGTATGAAGATGAAGAATTCTAGTCTAGTTTCTCCACCGCTAAATCAGACTACTTGTCCACAATCTCCTCTCACCATTAATGCTAAACCATTGGAGGAGCAGTTCGGAGAATCTTTTACCTTGTCTACACAGTATTCCACAAGCCTCAGCGAGATCAGATACAGCGATTCGCATGAATTTATTAAGCCTGCAACTATTCCATATGAAGAAACCGTTGACGAGCCAATGGACTTAGAATTGACTCTCGGTAACAATCCTGGAGACAATGTGAAGAAAATTTCAGATGCTTTGCTTTTCAAGAGTTCGTGCGTGTCACCAAAAGAGCTCGAGGTTGATTGTGAAGCTGCCGAGCTACAGATGAGAATCGTGCCCATCCAAACACAACCAGAATTAGAAGCTGATTATCATGGCCAAGAAACAAAGTCAGGAAGTCAGAGGATAAAGGATGTTTCCATCATTGAAATTCTCACAACAGAGCAAATTAAAGAACATATCTCAAGTCTCCGCCAGTGGACCGATCAGGTTAGTATGGTATTACATCGTAAAATCACATTTTAATGTAAACAGATGTTGTGTTATTTAAGCTTTTGGTCGTGAACCTTTTGGATTAACATGCTCCAACAATTGTGCTCGTTTGCTGTTTTTTTTTTTTTTTTAATGAACATGGTGATCAATAATTTTTTCTCTTCCTAACACAGGATTTCTCCGAAAAGTGCAAACCGCCTGATAAGAATGCGTGCCAACTGTGTGGAAAGGGACAGATTTTGCTTGCACCTGAACAAATATTCTGTTCATGTTGTAATGCTCTCATCAAGCACAATGTCAACTATTATTATTGCCTGCCAAACGAAGATTCTCAGCAATGCTACTTTTGCACCAAATGCTACAAGCTTTCTAAGGGCGGGAATATATCCATTCCCCAGATGTGCATTCACATTTCGAAGGAAACACTTTGTAAAGGGAAGAATGATTCAGAGATAGAAGAATCGGTAAGGCTGAGTTCATTTTGTTTTTTGATTTTGCGGAATTTAGTAACTACGATTTACTTCTTCTAAGATCTTATGTATATTGGCAGTGGGTTCAATGTGATAAATGTGAGGGCTGGCAACATCAAATATGTGGACTTTTCAGCGACAAGATTAATTCAGGAGACTCCGAGTATAAATGTCCCGTATGCTGGCTGAAAGAAAAAGAAAGCGAAGAAAAAGAAAGCAAAAAGTACAAGCCCTCCACTAGCAACGCAGTTTTTAGTGCAAAGGATCTGCCACGGACCAAACTTAGTGACCACATTGAGGAGAGACTCTTTAGGCGTCTTGAACAAGAAAGAAGAGAGAGAGCAAAGGCTGCAGGAAAATGTTTTGATGAGGTAAGAGAGAAACTACAATTCGATTTTGTAACTTGTGTGCAATTGTGTGCATTTCCATAGTTTTTTTTTTTTGCTTCCTAGGCTGTTGACCTTGTGTTTCTATTTATTACTGCCAGGTTCCTATAGCAGAGGATCTTACTGTCAGGGTAGCCCTATCTATCAAGAAAAAATTAATAGTCAAGAAGCAACTTTTGGACACCCTTGAGGATGAGAGTTATCCTACCGAATTCCCATACACATTAAAGGTAAGAAAATGATTTATAAATCAAGGTTTTGCGTTTATTATGTTTCGTTATCAGTGTTGTACTATTTCATGCTCCTCAGCTCAAACCTGACCTTATTCTTTTTTCCCATTTCAGTTGATTCTTCTGTTTCAGAAGATAGGTGGCGTTGATTTATGCTTATTCAGTATCTATGTGCAAGAGTTTGGCTCCGAATGTAGCCAACCAAATAAACGCCGGGTCTACATATCATACCTAGATTCTGTAAAGTACTTTAGACCGGCTATCGGGACTTCAACTAAAGAAGCTCTCCGCACATTTGTATTCCATGAAATTTTGGTAATGTTCTCCCCTTCCCTTTGGTTAAAACACTTTGATTATTATTAGTATCAACTGCAACTTACATTGGCTTTCATTTTCTTCTTCTCTCATCAGATTGGCTATCTCGATTACGTCAAGAAGAGAGGTTTCGCAACCTGCCACATTTGGTCTTGCCCTCCTTCAAAGGGAGACGACTTCTTTTTCCATTGCCATCCAGAGGCTCAGAAAATACCAAAGCCTGATAAGCTGCAAAAATGGTTTGTTTGTCTCTTTGCTTCTTAATGTTCTCTATGTGTGTCTTGCTTTTTTACACTCACCTGCATGAGTTTTGTTTTAACTTCTTCAAACATGTGCAGGTATCACTCAATGCTAAGAAAAGCAGAAGATGAAGAAATTGTGGTCAATTATACGAATTTATATGATCACCTTTTTATCACAACCGGAGAAGCTACATGCAAGATAACAGCAGCTCGTGTGCCTTATTTTGATGGAGACTACTGGTCTGGATTACTTGAGAATGCTGTCAAGGTTATCGAAGAGGAAAACAAGGAAAATCCTAAAAATAAGATGAAGCAAACAACAAAGACATCTTTGAGAGTCATGGGACAGACAAATTCTTCAAATGTTGCCACTAAAGATACTTTACTGATGGAGAAGGTTAGGTTTTCCTTCAATCCACATCTACAACTCTCATGCTGAATTTGTTGATAGGCTAGATAGTTATCCCTTGTTCAAAAGATATATCTCTGGTGCTAATGGGCCCTTGAGAAATCCTTTGTGCTAAAACTGATGTGAATATTTTTATTTACTAACGTTTATTTTTTCTTTTCCTCATATCTTTTGAGCAGCTGAGAGAGTCCATTTTACCTTGCAAAAAGAACTTCATGTTAATCCACTTGCAGTTTGTTTGCACGTGTTGTGGCGAACCAATATTATCCGGGAAGCGATGGTTTTGCAATCAGTGCAGAAATTTTAATCTATGTGAAATGTAATTCTCTCTCAAACCTTTCACGTTCTTTAGAATGTTCTCATTCCTCTTTCGCATTTAACACAAAATCTAATGTTGTGGTATTTGTAGCTAGTTTGTTGTTATACAAATGATATGATTTAGTAATTGGAATCTAACTTGCTTAGTTCTTATAAATTGAAAAGATTGCAAATTATTAAGTAATATATATATGCTATTAGGTTTACAGTCTAATTTTGCATTCCTTCTATCTCTGTCCCAACCTACTAACTGCAATTTCTTCTATTATGATAAGCAGCCCAAACAACTTTGATTATGGAGTAATAATATTCTATCTACCCTTGCAATTTGCATTGCAGATGCCATGATATGGAGCAAGATCTTTATTTAAATGACATGCATACTTCAGTTAGAGGGACACAACATTTGCTCTCTCAGGTGAATCTCTAATCTTCAAAATTATTCTCTCCCTATTATGGCATTTCATACTTATAACGTTCAAAATTTACTAACTTCTAGACTTCCCTTTTCAGGTCTTTATGGATGTGACCCTTGAAACCAAGGATGAAGATGTTACATTGGACAACGAGCTGTTCGAGAATAGGAACAATTTCTTAAGCTTTTGTCGTGACAATCATTACCAATTTGATTCGCTTCGCCGGGCTAAGCATTCTTCAATGATAATGCTCCATCATCTTCACCGCCGTGCCACTCCTGTTGTGGAGACTGATTCTTGTCATATTAATAATTCAACGACTCAACAACCTTCTGCAGTTAGTCAAGGGGAATGGAGTGAAGTGGACCTACCGGAAACATTGGTATGAAATCTTTTGTCCTCCACTGTCCTTTTCTAGTAGAGGCTTAATCATATGAGTAGCATCGTTACCTTCATTTAAAGCATCTAAAAGAGTAGTGTATCCATTTATGCAATTAATAAACTCACTCTTAAAAAAGAATAAATCGTAAGTACTTGACAGATAGCATATACACGCTATTCTTTAGAGCATCGCTAGCCTTTGTAATTTACTTTTGGGAAGTTCCTATCTCTTTTGGGCCCAATTTGGACAGCCATGAACTAATGGTTTAAACTCGTTGTGCAGAGAATGGAACTGCTGGAGCTATTACAACACGCAAACCGCTGCAAAGCAACCAAAGAGGACCCTTGCGGCAACAAACACTGCAACGATGTGAAAACTATGTTCAGCCACGCTAAGATGTGCACAGTCAGAGTCAATGGTGGATGTACAACATGCGGAAAGGTCTGGTATGCATTGAAGTTACACGCAATGAGCTGCATAGAAGAGGATTGCCTAGTTCCACGATGCAAGTATGTGCTCACCTCTTAGTTCCTCTAGTATCCATCCTAAACAAAACATATATATGTGTGTGTGTGTATATATTCATAATTATGTAACATTGTATGAACAACAGCTCAACTTTGATTTAACTTTACATCTCTGATTTCACAGGGATCTGAAGAGATTTTCGACATTAAAATGATAGATTCGCTGAAAAGGCTGCAACTGCAGAAGCGCAGATGGATAGAAAAGATGACCTGACCGTTGCATTGCCAAGTTTCATAATGGTCACTAGTTTTCCATCTTTAGCTGGTGAACCATCGAGCTGTCGGAGTTCCTGCACCAATTGAGGTAAGCCATTTTCCGCATATGCAATTCTTTCCCTCCCTTCCAAACAAACCTGCTTCCACAGTTTAACATTATCCTCATGGCATTTTTTGCAGAGAATCAGAAGGCCAACGATGTGCAAAAAAATGAATACTTGTAATTTTTTAGCATCTAAATTTTTCTTTATTTTTTAATAACGTGTTGGGAGACATGTAGATGATGAGTGCGTTATGGGGATGTCAACCTAGTTGGGATTCCCTGATGCTTTTTCTGATTCCTGTGGGCCGACAACGTTATCAAAAAATAAGAAGAGTCGAGAGTGGCAGATTTGATGGTGGAGGGTCAACATCGCTTTGTCCAGTGAGGACGTGAACATGATTTTGGATAAATTGTCTTAAGCTTTTCCCTTGCCTGGAACACACAAAATGGTATAATAATTATTTGTTAATGATTAATGTTTTCCATTGTTATTCACTTTTTCTATCAGTTGTAAGTTGTTTTCCATTGTCCTTCATCCAGTTTACTCCGATTTTGAGCAAGAGAAATTGCAAAATGGAGAAGACTTGAGAACAAACTACAGATCCTACTCCGGATGAAATTCAGATATTGTGAAGCCAACACAGAGGCATCGATTCTTGTTCTGTATGAATTTTTTTTTTTTTCTGATATATGAAGATTCGACATATCAATTAAATTTTGTCTGGTTCTTATATTCAAGGGATTCTTCTCTTCTTATTTTGTTAATCATTTCTTTTAGTTTTGGATTTTTTTTTTTTTTGGCAAATTATGTGTTGTTAGGCAAAAACCCCAAACGAAGAGGCTGCTTGCAGACAACAAATCAAAGTAGGAAAAAAAAACAAAACAAAAAAAAAAGTCATTCTTCCCCACTATATGCAACTGTCTACGTGGTTGTGATTGTATTGTTATCTGGAAAATTCATTCTTAATCTTTTTAATAGAGTTTTCCTTCTAATTATAGTAGTGTTTCTGTTTATAAATCGGGAAAATTTCAACAGAGAAAGGCACGTGAGTGTCATGTGAAGGGTTGTTGTAACATTTGGGACGTAGTTAATATACTTGGCGCCCATTCATTCTATCGTGGAGGTAAAGGTGTTGGAGAAATTTAGGCCTCAGTACTACTTTCTTTAATACAATTAATGTTATATGTCATGTTTTTTAAAACTATTAATTCATACCACTTTTGATATGTTATATGTCTAAATTATCTTAAAAAAAATCCCACTACTTTTAACTTTTCTTCTTCTTTTTTTTCCATCTCTATATTTCACTCTCTTCTCTCCCTTATTCTATTTTCTAAAAATGGTATATTTCAAATTTTTTTTCCACCAAAGTGATGGAAATTAAAAGAGATACCACAGAGTGAAATTTATCAAATTGACCTGCAAAAGTTCTTAGGGCTTTGAAGTTGATAAGATGACCAATAAGTGAAAAATCATAAGGCTACCGAAAGAGGAAACACATTCTAAGACGTTTTCAAAGGTTTGTACTTCGACAACTAAAAATGAGATCAACCCAAAGTAAAATCCAAATTACACTGTTTACTTAAGATTCGATAAATCTTTGTATTGGCACGCATCGAAGAGTGAGATATGTTGTCCTTGAACTCCTCGAAATCTTTGTCCCATCTTCCAATACTTTTGCTTTGCATATGACCTTTTTAAACTCAAAGTAAAATCTTTGTTTGCAACATCAATTTAACTCATTAATCACAATACTGCAGTGTTAAACTCTTACATGTTGTAATTTTTAAACTTAAAATGTATGTTTTAACTGATTCTTCAAACGAAAGCTTAATTAGCTTTTGGACGTGTAAAAGTTTAGATCATTCTCCAAAGGACACTCTGTAAATGATTAGTCCTACGTGGTAAACTGAAGAAAAAAAAAAGACAAAAAACAAAACAAAAAAACAAAAAGAATGGTCTTCAGCCGTAAAAGCCCCTCCCATCGTGCGTTCGAATCATGCCTGTCACGCAAGTGAAAGCTTTTAGTATCAACGGTCTGTATTTGGAAGGCTTTTGATGCTGTTGGAGAGATTACATCAAATATTGATGTATGGGTTTACATATCCTACATTGAATTTATGGTTTGTTAGCGACATTAGGATTGTTGCCCTATAAGAGTATTAAATATTGTACATATTATTCAAGCATTTAATATTGTATATATTATTCATATGTTAAATAAAATAACATTTATTTATTTTTGTTTATTTATGTATGTTATAAATATTTTAATAAACATCAAGAAAATCTTATAGCTATTAATGTGACTATTAATTGTATATAGTTGTTATATGTTTAAAAATAAAACTTATAGATAATAATCTAAATAATCTGTAATAATTAATTACAGTTTGGTATCACTAATTAAATATTACAAGTGCAATCCAAAATGAAATAATCTTATCTAAACCATTAATGTGGAGACATTGGATTATATAAGGAGATTATATGAAACTAGATTAGCTAAATAATAAATCTCTTATAATCTTTTATTACAAATAGAGTATTTAAATTTATCACAATAATGATCATATATATAGGTTCTATAACTTTACATCTTGGAAACATAATGGAATAAGTGGCTCGTAATAATATTATGCAGATATAGAACCTATCACTTCCTAATGGAAGTTAGAAAAATAGAGTATTTGAATTTATCACAATGATGATCATATATACAGGTTCTATAACTTTACATCTTGAAAACATAATGAAATAAATGACTGGTAATAATATTATGTAGATATAGAACCTATCTCTTCCTAACGGAAGTTAGGAAAATATTTCTCTTGAGTGATGATTCAAGACTTAAACAATAGAGCGTTCATTCATAATAAGATTATAAATTAACTGTTCATTAGAGAATCCTTAGAACTTAACAATAAATATATAATAAGAGATGTTTTGTTCATTAGAAGTCATTGGAACTCAAGGATAGAGTTGTAATAAGAGAGACGAACAAAAATTGAACCTAACTCTTATTATGAACTATTTATAGAGGACTAACTATGTAATGATTATATCAATAGAGTACTCGCAATTTTTCTTTGAGTAATTATTGCTATAATTTCAAGAGTATAGTTTTAGGTTTATAGTACAATAACACTAAAACTAATAAATTTGTCAAATTTATTGAAGCTTGAATTATAAGTCTATAGATCCTCAATACCACTTATATAACATGGTATTGGATTAAAAGCATAGAATGAATTATGCAAATTTAATTTGGACTTTACATTTCAAATTAACGGTTTCACACTAGAGATATAAATGTGACACTGAAAAATATTTTCTGTGACACGTAATATTATGTGACAAATGTTGTCAAATTTAATTAGCAATAATTCATTAACTAATTATACTTAATTAATAGATTAGTTAAATATGTTTGAATTAATTAATTATAATAAATAATAAGATTATTTAAATATATTTTATTTTGTAAGATAAATATATTTGATTTTGATAGATACATGTGTGGTGGGACAACACTATATCCATGCCACCTTGGAACGAAATTAATTAATTAATTTATATTTAAATAAAAGTGATTTGTTTAAATATAATACATTTCTATACATACACACACACGTACATGAGATGTACGTGGCTTGTCTTTTAAAATTTCAAAGAAGAAAAAGGAAGCATGTGGGTTGCTGTGGGGCCGGTTCTGCAGGGCCTGGGGACGTGAATTTTGGTGCTCTTGAACCTGGGTCCCCAGGGGGTAAGTGGGGGTGCTAATTTGGGTCTTGGGCTGTGATTGGTTGTCCCTCTGTAAGCAGTGATGGGTGCCGTGGGTTTTAGATCTCCATTTTTCGGCGTCTCTCGTGATGGTTCTAGGCTTCTCCTTTACAATGCGTTGACTGTGAATGGGGAGTTTTGGTGGTGTCTTTGTGGCGATGTCTTTGACTTGCTACTCCTAGACTATGGTGGTGGTGTTTCGATCCTTTTTTGTTGATTGGGTTGCCGGTGCTTTTGCCTTCTGTTTGTAGTCTGTCTTGGTTTTGTTTAGTGTTTTAATGTCGTGATGTTTCTTCCACTCTATGTTTATGTTTGGGTTTGTTTTCCTAGTGTTTCTTTGTAATAACGGAGAAGATCACCCCATCTTCTTGTTGTTTTTGTGTATCCTTCCCATAAGAGTTTGTTTTTACAATGTTTGACTTTCTCTGTGTTTGTAGCCTTTGTGCGACATTGCCGTGGCCCTTTAGTTGTTTTATCCATCAACTGTTGTATGCCTTTTAACGAGCGTAATGTGTGTTGTTTGTTCGTGTGTGGAAGCATCCCGTTTATTCAGGCCTTCTTGTTTAGTCGGGCCTCTTGTATACACCCCACTCTTTGGCATGTGGGTGATTTGATTGTATCAATGGTTTCGGCTTGTATTGTAGGTCATGTCTTGTAATTCAGGGTTAAGCACTTTCGTGTTTCTTTCTTGATTGGAATGAAATCTTATTTTCAAAAAAAAAAAAAAAAACGTGCATTATGAAGATTGTCTCCAAATATGGCATGTGATTCACCCATTACGGGGATAAGTGGGCGATTTTAATGATTAAAAAAATTATAAATGGAAATATCTTTTTTCACATACGCGAAAATTTCTGACTCTCTAAAAGAGAAAAATTGAAGGCATTTTCTCTGAAAAAAAAAGTTATACTATCTCATGTGTTGAGTACATAGTAGAATCAGACAAATATAAGGCTAATTTATATTTGTTGTTTAACACACACTCATTGTCCATTGGTATGACGTATTGACTTGGAAGACTTTGGTGTCAAAAGGAAATAAAAGGTACCCTGATAGGTCTTTAAAATGTTTAAAACAAATTCTCATATGTGTTTAATATTAAATTAAAATTATATATCTATTCTTGATAAATAAAGTTTTGACAAAATCTTATCTGTCAACCAATCCATTTTTTCCGTTGCATCTTACTTAAATTCCAAACATTAGGACTTTGACTAAAGAAGCTCTCCATACATTTGCATTCTACGAAAATTTTGTTAACGTTGTTTTCCTTCCTTTTGGTGTTTTTTTAAAACACTTTGATTATTATTATTATCATCTGTAACTTACATTGGCTTTCATTTTCTTCTTGTATCAAGAAATTCGCTAATCTTTCCTCTTTTGTTGGCACCAGCAGTGGTAATGTAAATACTGGGTTTTTGTATAAATAATCGCCCGAGACCAAAAAATATTGCATTTACGTGTAAATATTGTATTTTTATAAAAATATCAAAAGTTAATGACGACTTTGGCATACATGAGAAGTATTGTATTTATATGTAAGTACAAAAATTCAATGACAACTTCTTCAAACCTCAAAAGCTGGGAAATACAACATTTACACATAAATACAAAAATAAACTGGCAAATTAGTCAGATATCACCAGTGCTGCTGATATCATCGACAGTCGAGAAATATAATATTTAGTATAGTATTCTAGTAAATGCTATATTATATGTAAGCATAAAAATTTATCAACAACTCTACTAGACTTCATCACCACCAGCAATGTCATCAACGATCGGTAAATACAGTATTTTCTAATTATACCATATATGTATGGTAACATATCTGTAAAAACCTAAAATAAACCTTGAATCCATTTTTCAAATTATCCTTTATTATCAAATCCTTTTTTTTTCTTATATTATCTCTATGTTACTCCTCAAAAATAAATACTTGTTTCTTTTTACTTTATTTTTATTTTTAGATCTTTTTTTTTTTCATTTTGCACTCTCTCTTTGACTGCTTCTCCACGGATTATCTTTCACCGAGTAGCAGACTTCAATGCCAACGATGTCAGGGAGTTGATAGAATCTAAAAAACTAAGGAAAGGAAGAAACACGATGGAGGAACATAAATGAGATCTAAGATGGTCGGCTTCAACTCTGTGAACGTGGTGAGGACTTCACGATCACAACAAAGCAAGTGTTAGGGAACTAGAGGAAGGAGAGGGACAGGGGAGAGAGATGGAGGAGAAGAAGAAAATACTACACCAAAAATGAAGGAAATGACGAATTTTTAAACTTGGACGTTGGAATACACGTATCTCTACATTAATATAATATTGTCCACTTTGAGCCTAAGTCCTCATGAATTTGCATCCAAAAGGCCTCATACTAATGAAAATATCTTCTATCCTTATAAATCGATGATTTTCCCTATGTGTAGCCAATGGGGGACGTTCTTTCTATATGTAACCAAAGTGGAACTTTGGTTGCATTCTTAATAATCCTCCCTACAAACAAAGGACCACCATTATCCTTATGATTCAAGCCTCCCCTCAAGCCTATTCATCCATCCTCTCCACCCTAAGGCAACACAGATTTATTGGGCCCCACCACCTTCCTTTGTTCGGCATCCGAGGATTCCATCCACATGATTCGGTCTAGGGCGTGATTCTGATACCAATTGTAAAGACATTGGAACACATATATCTCTACATTAATATGAAATTGTCCACTTTGAGCCTAAGTCTTTATGAATTTGATTTTGGCTTTACCTAAAAGACCTCATACTAATATAACTACATTTCATCCTTATAAACGTATGACTCTCCCCATGTGCAGTCAATGTGAGACTTTGTTTACATTGTTAACAGCTAGTAACTATAATATTTTTAAAACTACAAATATTTTCAAAGCATATTATTTGCTTCAATAAGTTTTATAAAAAGCTATTTACTATAATTTCCTCAATTTTGGGTTTTCTTTTGTGTTTTTGGGTTATGAAGTCTATTTTTAGGATTTTTGGTTGTTTAAAAATGATGATGTGGCGTCCAACACGGGCCCTACCTCAAGTCTTCATAGGACCCACCTTGCGGGGCCCCTAGACTTACGACTCTTATTGGTGAACCGTTCGCGTGCCATCCCACTCATCTGTACTGTCCCCTCTAGGGCCTTTTGGCCCCTCAAGATTTTCTTTTGCATCCTTCGGATTTGAACCTCAAACCTCCCTTAAGAGGCTCTTATTTTCATCTCGAGTACTAATTGAGTTACCCCCTTCTTATAAAACTTTCGTCCTCGAAATTTAGCTATTCTAAAACCTCAAAACTTAACATACATCTTATCTCCAAATCAATAGTTGAACTTATGGACCCATAAAATATCATAATACTTACTTGACTGAGTTCTTGGTCCCATGACATACTAAAATCCTCGAGAATCATTCCACTCTGATACCATAAATAGTAGCAACCCCTCCCCTCCCCCCCCCCCAGGAAGAAAGAGAGGAAAAAAGCACCACGTATCGTTCATTTGTGCATGTGAAGATGGGCCAGTTCGGCAAGCCGAACTTTCCACCAGCAGGCTGAACATCGGCAATCCAATTAGAGACACTATAGGAAAATAATCAAACCTTAATTCAACCTTAATGCAGAAATTATTATATCATTAGCAGCGAAAATATTAAGATTACAATACTTATACAAGAGCTAGAAAATCTCCTAAATGTCCTCAATAACAATTCTTAGTTTCTAATTACATCAAAGAAATACTTAGAAATAAATATTGTATCTTAGACCCGTCATGGGACCTTGGACTATTCTTGCTCAGTCATCTACATCCTTACTTGGAAGCTCACCTGCATCACGAGAACTATATAAACATAATGCTTAGTAAGTAAACCACAACAGTTCCACATAAAAACATACTTTCATAAACATATATTACTTTTAGGTTTTTGAGCCTATAGTATAACATTAATCTCAAGTAGTTAGAACCCTTAACATTTATTCATAGATGGTCCCCATTGTGGAACATGCTTCCTCAAGGATTTGGCCATGAACACATGCATAACATTGGTTGGTTCATGACAACAAGAGAGTTCACATTATACTCATGAAAAATTATCAAAAACATCTTTAAACATATTCATCATAACAACATACATAACTTTAAAACATACTATTATTCAAGTGATGCAGTAGAGGGTATATTTACTTAAGCCGTTAGTCATGATCATCTTAGGTTCTATACATCATCATTCATTCATTCTTCACATCACATAAAATATCCCTTCATATTCTGATGAAAGCCATTGAACATCTTCATGATTCTCTATCCTCTCTTCATGCATTCATATGTTTCCTTAAATATTATGTTTCCTTAATCTTTTCTTTCCTTTTCTCTTCTTGGTTTCTTCCTTATTCCCTCACGTTTCATCCCCTCATTTCTTAAGTCCCACATAGACATCTCTCTATAATATCTTTCTTTCTTTCCTCTAGCTCACCTATCATTCCCTCTCATTTTCTCTCATCCTCACACTATGCAGCAAAATAAAGAAAGAGAAGAAGCATAAGAAGAAACGTGTAGCAAAATGGGTGAGAGGACTTGTGAGAGACATAAAAGGAGAGAGCAATTTGGGTGAGAAATAAGGAAATGATTGGATAAATAAATAATAATTAATATATTACAAATGCTATGCCAAGATAAAGTGTATCTGTGAAAGGTAGAGAATTAGAGGAAAGTCAATGGTTTAATAGAGGAAAATATAATGATAATATGTTGACTATCCATGAATAAAATTCTAAATAAGTCAACTAGTCATCCAATAAAAAAAATAAAAGAATAAAAGATAATTTTAGATTCAATATTAGCTTCACTTGCCTAATTTCAATTATCAAAATAGGAAATCTATCATCAATTTCAATTATCATTAAAAAGTCAACTATTCCCTCACATATAAATAAGGAAAGAGATAAAATATGCACATACATCCTTTAACATAAAATAAGACAACTTATTATGTGCACGGTTGTCTACCACACATACCAATATAACAAATAATGACTAACAAAACATTAGTTATGCATCGTGGAATTCAGCAAGTATAGCTGATGCACGGCAATCAAATATACATGGCAATTCAAAGGATTTGTTGCCTATATCCTGTATAATAGCAATGCATGACACATAATACTTACCTATCATAGACATTCACAACAACCAAGGTTTATTGCTCATAACATTCATCAAACCATATAACTATCATTTATAATATTATATATATAAAATGTATAACATAACATATATCATATATTACACTTTACCAAGTGTGTACTTACTCGGCAACATCATGAATGTTTTAAACAAAGATAATATAATATCTTAACATCAACTAGTACCATATAATATGTTATAATATCTAATTAATATAAGAAAGGATGCAATAATAAGTGCATCAACATAATAACTAATTACACACGGCAGTTTCGTAAAGAAAAATAAGACCTAATATCATAATTCAAAGCATTAACATATGTGTAAATAAATGCATAAGTGGTAAAAATAAAACATATTCATATAATCTTAACTAGACCCCTGGCTTAAAATTTGGGGTGTTACAGATGATGTTTTTAAATATGTTATTTGCCTTCCCTTTACAAACTTTATGACATTATTTATTAACACTTATCAAATTCTACTATTTGATGCATTTTTTGGTTCAAAATAATATATCGGGAGAAGGTTGATGATGACGATGCATGGGAGTACCAGTTTAGTTGGGATTCCCTGTTGGATTCGCTATGATGCAACAACTTTATCAATTTGGTTGTTTAGCAAGTTGGTTGAAACTAAAGTTTTATGTTTAAAAACTATAGCATATGAGATTTTATAATGTAATAATTTTTTACTTTATATTATTATAATTAATTAGAACCAATTAGTTCTAATTAACATTTTAAGCATATGCTAAGAAAATACATCAATATTGACAAATTGGATTGGTGAAGGATGAACATCCTTTTTGCAAGCATTACAAAGTGGACATGGACATGCTTTTTGGACAATGTGTCTTTTGCAAGCATTACATGCTATGCTATGGTATGATTGTTAATGATCACGTATCCTTTCCTTTTTAGACACTCTCTCTCTCTCTCTCTCTCTCACAGCAGTTGGCTGACAACTTTTTTGATTCAACGTTTTACAATATTGTTCACTTGCTTTTCTTTCTAACAGTTTCTGCTATTGCCATTGTTAATCATCCAGTTTGCTCGGATTTCCAGCAGGAGAAACGGTGAAATTCGTGCTTGAAGTTGTGAACATCTGTAAACCAAGTGTACATGTAAATTACTTATGCTGCAGTAGCTTATTCAACAGAGCCTTTAAAGTGCTTCAGACGCCAAAGTACCGCTGTTGTTTAAGAACGAAAATATTGTGAAGATGAAATATCATTTGATGCTCTTAAGATACGACATGTTAATTAATCTTGTCCCTTTCTATTGAAGGGACTCCTTCTTTTTTTTTCATTTTGTTGATCTTCTATTTTCATTTTAGAATTTTTGCAAATCTTCTTCTTTTTCTTTTTCTTTTTTTTAATTAAGTTCTACGTAGGTTCCTTGTAGTTTTTAAAAAATATCATTTTGGTATTTTAAATTCATATTTTGTAGCATGAAATTTCCAACTTACCCTTCTATTAATGAACCTCAAATTATTTTATTGTAACTATAAAAGAAAACGAATACAAACAATACTAAAAAAAAGAATGAATTCATATATATGTAATTTTACTAGTCGGAAGCGCGCAGCATACACGTGCGTATTCTGCTTTATCTTTATATAAATATATATATATATATATATATATATAATGATTTATAATAGACACATAGATATATCCTAAAATACATATAAGGCTGCAAGGATAAAAGGAAAAAAGATAAATAGTGAAAGGGAAGCATTCCAAGCAGTAGAAATCTTCTATTTGGCTAACAAAATATGCATATTTTGTGAAAAAAATAAAGGGGTGAAACATTTGTATGTTTTTTTTCAAAAGTTTGTGATTTTCTTTTGTATTTTTACAATATTTTTGAAATTCTATAAAAACACATATACAATAAAAACCTCAACAAAATGGATATTTTCCAAGAGTAATCAAGATTTTGTCAATATTTCCTGCAAATTGTAATTGTGCGTCAAATGGATTCTCAAGTCTTTTCAGCAAAAGGTCGAACGCATAGAGCATTGCCTTCTCCACGAATCATGCACGCACTCCCCCTAGTGATTCCTCTCTGCTTGCTTCCTAACCAGCCACAAATCCACATACGAACCCTAAAACTACAGTTACAACAAGTAAGAGCTTTACATTATAATAGTTAAAACTTAGTTTCTACGGTCCATACAATTCGATATTTAGCCCTTCTTTGAAACATCACTTGTAACATACATTTAAGTCCAAACCCAAAACATCATTTGGCTCATCATCAATTATAACTGATATTAAACAAAATTAGTAAAAACTAACACTTTTGGTTTAAATATATCATTGTGGTTTAAACCAACATTTTTGGTTCAAATATACTCAAACACTAGTTCAAAATATAAATTATAGCTCAAACTCATGTTGGTTCAAACTTCAAACAATGATTTCAACCACTTTTAATTCAAATCAACTTTTTGACAAGCTTATCAAATATTAGTTAGAATTAAAAAACATATGGTTCAAACTAATATTATACGTTCCAACTAAAGATTTAGTCTAATGTTATCCATCAGTGTTGCTGCTTAAAAAAAAATAATGATAATAACAAAACAAAAAAAAAAAGAAATGACGTAAGTGTAAGCAAACGTTTATATGAGGACCATGCCATCGTGAGAAAGAGAGAGAGAGATGAGAACACGACGTCAAGCAATCATTCCAGAACCAAAGAAATGCAAGCATTTGATACAAACAATGTTATATGGGTAGGAAGGAAGCAAGTCCAGTGTCAAATATTGCACCGGTTTACTGCTACATAAATTGTCCAAGATTGTTGCTGAAAAAACAAAATAAAAAGAAAACTAAAAACCAGCCCAATATCCTAACTACTACAGAAATACGACGGGGCAAAGAAAACCCAATTCCCCCCGCCTAAAATATTTCCATGGTTCTAGCTAAATTTTAAATTGTTAATACACTCTTCTACACATTAGGAGAGATCCTAAAAAGCATAAATGCCTAAAGAAGTTGCAGCAGCCAAGATCCGTCCAGAGCTTCTCATGCTTTTGGGCATCAAAAACTAGTGATTATGTGGTGAAGAAGGTCCAGAGCTTCTTCCCTATCGAGACTTCACCAGGATGCTGAGACTCTTCTTCCTCATCCTCGTCTTCATCTTCAACGTTACTAACATCATCCCCCCGGGATTCACTCCGGTACTCGTCTCCATCAGCGTACTCCCCGGCCCTTTCAGGTGTTCCGTTTACCTCCTCGCTCAAAGCCGTATTCTCAACCGTATTCTTTGTTGCATCAACATAGCCATCTTCAGTGTCCGCAACAGTCGTACACTGCCAGCATAAAGTAGAACACAGATAAAATCAATCAGAAAAATACTTCACTTTGAATGCTCTGAAGAAGTGCCTACTCATAATTTGCTACTTAAAATGTCATTGTCAAACATCAAGTAACACGTGAGGTGAGAAAGAGCGTCAAGTAAAATAATTCCCAAAATCTGATAGTTTTAAGCTTAAATTCTTGATAACAATATTTAATACTCGGAAACTTAGAAGAAAACTAGAAAGAAAGAGATGAGACCTAGAAAATAAAAAGAACACATCCAAAGCTTAGAATTACCCACCCGCACTAGGTGCATACTTCCACCATTCTCACTAGCAAATCCCACTGAATTAGATGGAGCAGCTTCGGAGGAGAAGCCTGCTTTGTCCTTATCTCCAACCCCGTCAACTTTTTGCCGATTTTCTTTGCTAAGTGAAGCTTTACCTGCTGGGGCTGCAACTTGACTGAGAACAATGCAAAGTCACAAGTAAATCACCAGTAATAATCAACTAAACTTAAAATGCAATGAAAAGAATGTGAACGTGGCCTCCCATTAAGCTATCCAAAATGGTAGCATTTGTGCAATTCGCTGTGCATTGACTACAAGCTAAATTACATTGTCACCACCTATCAAGATATAAGACAAACCTTTTGGGTCGACGGAGATTATACCGCCTTTCACCTGGAGCTTGCTCAACCGTTGGAGCTTTGTCCCGCCTCCTCTTGCGCTGGCCAGCCACAACAGTGTCTGAACGTCCTTCACTGTCATCCCCATCATGCTCACTCACTGTGACTTGAGATGGCTGTGGACGACCTCGCTTCCGTACATTACTTGGCTTTTTCTCAGCATTATTAGGCCCACCCTGGCTTCCAGCATTTGTATTTGCGGAATCCTCTGCATTCCCGTTCTGATACCCACCATCATTTAGTCCCAAATCTTCCCCAAGTATAGCTTTAGCATCTTCAACAACTGCTTTCACAGAACGTGTTCTGCCAATACCCTTTCCTCTTCTTGGACGCTTTTTCACCCCCTTCAAATCAGAAGGTTGCGAATCTTCCGGTGCTTCTGGTCCCACACTGTTGATATTGCTCACATCATCAGCTGACGGATCTTGACCAGCTTCAGTCTCTCTTATGCTGGCTTGAACATCAAAAGAATCACTGGCAGCAGCAAACGAGTGTTCTGCCTCAATTTCCGTGCTGTGTGCTTTCTTGGATGGCTCTTCCAGATTCTGCTCTCCTGAAAATGGTTCCTCCTCAGCCAAATTTCGAACAGAGGTAGACACAAATTTCTTACCTGGCGAGAGCTTAAAAATCGTTGTTGTGCATTTACGAAGCCAGGATATAGTTCCACCAGATACTGGAGATTTTGTATCAGCAATTGGAGATGTATCACTAGTTGGCCTCTTAGAAGCTGCCAGGTCTCCAACAAGGCCTCCCTTTGCATAATCAGCCAGCGCCGGCATGGGAAGCACTTCTGTGTTCTCGATTTCAGCTAAAGGTCGTAAATCAGAAAGCACGAACTCCGAGATTATTTCACTGCAGTTACTGCAACCCTTGAGCTTTTCAATAAACGAAATGAAGCGCCCTCTCTCCTTGATAAATTCTTCACGTTGGTCCTTGAGCCTCCTGCTAAGGTCAAAAAGCTCATCAATGTCTTTTCGTATTTCAACTCTGTGCCTTTCAAGATGCTCTTTATTTGTATCAGCTTCACGTCTTTCTCTCTCTATTTTAAGTCTCTCAAATTTCAACTCTTCCATATCTCTTCTAGCTACTTCTCTCAAGTAATTGATATTATCCAACTCTCTCTTTCTCTCTTCCTCAAAGGATTTCTCCTTTTCCCGCAACGGCTTTTCAATCTCCTCCAGATGATTTTGCATTTCAGTTTCAAGTTCTCTTTTCCGCACCTCAAAATCATGGAGCATTTGGCTTCTCTCACTTTGCTCTTTCTCGGCCAATAAGGATTTCTCATGCTCCATGTGAGCTGAAAATGATTCCCTGGCCAACTTTAGATCTTCCTGTTCCCTTCTTATGTGATCCTGTGCTGCTGCTTTCTCATTTTTCAGCCTTTCTTCTTCAATTTGTTTCAGTTTTTCAAATTCTTCCCTCTGTTCCCTCAAATTCTTCAGCTCTTTCTCAATCTCTGTTCTTTTCTCATCCAGCTCTTCCCATTCCCTCTCAAAAACCTCCCTTTGCTGCTTTAGATCCTCAGCTTCCTTCAGAAGCAATTCTTTCTGGTCCATGTACTTGTCAATTTCCTGCTTTAGTTCTGATTGCAAGCGTCGATATTCGGACCTCTCTTCTTCACTAACTTTAAGTCGATCCCTCTCATCAATGATATTCCGTAGTTGTTCTTCATTTTCAGCCCTTATCTTCTCAACTTCAGCCTTAATTCCAAGCAATTCCTCTTTATCAGCAAGCATTTCCTTCTTCTCTTTCTCTAAGTTCTTCTCCTCAGCTCTAACAGATTTCTCCCTTTCCTTTAGAGTTTTTAATTTTGTTTCATGGTCTTTCTCTTTCTCCCTAAACTTTTCCCACTTCTTCTCCAACGCCTGCTCTCTTTTTGCAAGCTTCTCCTCCATGTGATTGATTTCAGCTTCTTTCTTCTCCACATCAACCGCCTTGTTCTTCAGTTCATCATCCAATGACTTTCTCATCTGATCAATTTCCAACTCAAATTCACGCTTCTTTCCTTCCAAAATGGCATTATGTTCATCGGTAAGCTTCTGAATTTCAACCTGCAGTCGTTTCATGCAAAGAAAGCATAAGGACTACATCTTGACTAATAATTAGCGTGATTCTAGGTATGCCCTTGAATGGATAACTAGGTTCCATTTTCATGGTTAAATGGTTGCCAAATTTTTCACACAATAGCATGAAATGTTATTTATCTAGGAAAGACATAAGGAAAAATGGAACAGGTGGGGAAAAACAAGATTGAAATACCTAAAGAGTAACTAACATTAAGAGAAAAGAGACTAATTCGTCACCATAAAGGAACCCAATTTGCCAACATAGCTAATTCTAGACTGACCCACAACACAAGAGAACATGTGCACAAGTGAAAGCCCTAAAGAGAACATGTACACAAGTGAAAACCCTAATGAGAATCCTGATTGCAGCTATATATGTACCATGGTCAGACGCACTACCCACGAGCAACATCACATGGACCCTTACCAACCAAGCCTCTCATATTTTCCGTTAAAATTATGAGGTGCAAAAACTTACTCTTTCCCTAGCATCAAGCTTTTCCTCTAAAACGAGTAATTCCTTCTCTTTCATCTCCAGGCTTGATTTCAAAGCATCATATTCCTGCATCAAATAAAAAGAAAAACGAAAATTATTGACACGTTAAACATAAACAATTTATAAAAACAGCGCAAAGCAGAAAATTCTTGCCTTCTCTTTTAAAGTTAGATTTGCAATTCTACTGCTTATATCCTCTTCTTTACTTTTCAAAATTGTATTACTTTCATCAATCTTCTTCTGTGCATCTTCAAGGTCCTTCTGTTTCTGCTTAAAAATCCGATCATTCTCATTTGCCCTCTCCTCTCTTTGGTTGAGAATTATCTGGCCCTTCGCTAGCCTTTCCTCTCCCTCCTGTAGTTTTCTTTCCCATTCTCGCAAGTCCTCCTTCTGCTTAGACAGATTAGATTCGTGTGCTCGTTGCCTGGGGAAACCAAACCAACATGTAAGAATCCTCCAACTGATGAAATATAAAAGCACATTCAAGGAGCATATAGAATCAAGAATAGATAATCATGGCCTAAAAAATAAAAAAAAAAGGGGGTCAAAGCATTGATCATACTCCTCAACAAAGGATAAACGGTCCCTTCGAAGTGCACTTTCTCGAGCCTCTAGATCATGTGATTTCCTCTCTATCTCAGAGCTCTTTCTGCTCACTTCAGCAAGCTTAGCATCAGCTGCACGCAACTTCGCTTCAAGCTCTAAAGATTTCTCTTCTATGCTAGTGACTAAAGCATTTGCCTCGGCCAACTTTGAATCAGCCGTATACTTAATTTCAGCATTTTCAGCACGAATCTCCCGCAAAGCCTTTTCTAACTGCAGAGAAAACAAATTACAACTATGAGCAAGTAGCAACTGCAACTTTTTCGCTAGACACACGTAGATTATTCTGTAAAAATCAAAATAAAATAAATTACTAGAGAAAAAAGAAAACCAATCTTACATCAACGACACACTGTTTCTCAACCCCCAAGGCCTTTCTTAAATTCTCCTCCCGCTTCTCAACATCAGATAATGCAATTAAATGTGCTGCTTGTTCCCTTCTAAGGGCATCCTTAGCCTCGTCCAATCCTTGCCTAAGTTCGTCGTACTTAGAAGTCCACTCCTTCTTCTCAATCAAGAGAAGCCCCATGTTGTATTGATATTCAAAAAGCTGGCCGCAACAGGAGACCGTTAAGAACAATACACAACATATAATATTACATAGAAAAGAAATACTCAAATATTAATGAACATATGCAAGTAATCATGAACATATAGTTCCTTTAAAAAAAAAACATCATGAATGTAACAGAAGACGCAAACCCACCAACTGCAAAGGAAGTAACTGGCACAACATACTAAAATGAAAAATCAAAGGTGAACACATACAGAATCTCATTCACTTACCTCGTTTTCGATCTGTGAAATCCTCTGAGCCAACCCATCTCGGTCCGCCACGGCGGCTTGTCCCGAACCCATCAGCGCATTCCCCCCATTCTCAACCGCGAAACCCGAAGGCAGCGGAGAGGCGGCTTCGCCGAAGGCAACACCTTTTCCCTTCGCCCCATCCCCAATGGAATTCTGGTTCGCGCCCGACCCGGATCCGCTCTTGTGGGCCCCAGTTCTCGGCGTGAGAGACCAACCCGACCATACCTTCTGCGGTGTAAACATCACGAAACTTCCAAAAGTCACCCCTTTGCAGAACCCGCAATCGTCGGTCCAGAATTCAACTTCATAAGCACACGCACCGAAGCACAGCCAACAGCAATTAGGAGATTTGAAACCCCCTTTTCAGAAATCCCAAAATTCGAACAGTAAATTCGACGCAACAGTGGAAAAAAAAAACCTAGCCCTCGTGCTCGAACTCGAAAGCTACGAAAATCCAGTAAATCGAATCCAAATCTTCAAGAAAACAAAGACTCTCTCTCACTTCGTAGTCTCTCAGTAACGGTTTTCTCTCTCTTTCTCTCTCTCTAACTCTTCTTTATCCGACTTATGCAAAACCCTAGGCCGGACGTGAACGGAATTCCCAAATTCCAGCGAAATAAAAATTTCAAATCCGATAACGTCTTGAAACAGAAACTCTCTCTCTCTCCTCTTCTCCCTCTCTATTTCTCTCTCTTTTCAGCCACCTTTTTGAGTGCTTTGCGCGGATCACTCACGTTCTCTCTTTTTTTTTTTATGGCCCGACTGGAATTCCACTTCAAAAGTACAACAATACCCTTGACTTCGACGAGTTCCAGACCGGTGATGTGGAGGGTTTTTTGGGGATTTCAAGGAGTTCTTTGAAAGGACAACGTGGGCGCAATGGCGTGTGTTTTACTCCATGACGAAATTGCCCGTGGCCGGTGGAGCCCGTTTGGGCTTCGTCAAGGAGTAAATTGGCCCACAATTGAGGGGCTTATTGGTAATTAGGAAGGGGTTTTTTTTTTATTCTCCGAGAAATTAGAATATGATTTGTATGCGAATGCCACGGTGTTCAAGAGCTGTTAGGCTTTAAAAAAAAAAAGGAAAGTGTCCTTTATTTTTTTTTCTTTTTTTCTTTTTTGAGGGGGATGTTATTTTGGGGGGTTGAATCATGTATGAAGATAAGCATTTCTTTTGTCCCATGTGGCTTTTTCTTGCCCATCATTGTGGAATGCCATCAAGCCAGCCACCTCTCTCTCTACTTTCTCTCTCTACTTTTCCTTCAAAAGTGTGAATTTGTTGGCAAAGTTTGTGTATTTAGCCGTTGAAGGGATCCTAGTTTCACTAGCAGCTCCTTCCATCTAGAAGCCCCCCCCAACCCCAAAAAAAAAAAAAAAAAAAAAGAGCGTTTTGTGGGCATGGGTTTTTGTGGGGGGCCAATCTCAAGTCCTTTGTGAGAAATGTACTTTGAGACAATGATCTTATTGACAATTCAATTCCCCATACAAGAATGAATTAGGGGGTGAATTTTAGGTTACTTTTAGTCAATAATGTGACCAAAAAAAACCTCTCATCCTCTATTACAAGTTATTGCCATGAACGTTTGCAATGGATTGTTACATACTTAGATTGAGTGTTGGCTTTATGTTACTAACAACAAAATAAAAAACAAAAAATAAAAAAAAATAAAAGGCTTGGATACAAAGTAGCTTAGTGCCTAGTGGCTTATCTTTTTTTTTTTTTTTTTTTTGAAGGTACCTAGTGGCATATCTTCATGTGTTGAATTTTCATAAATTTGTATACATACATATTTTTGTGTGTTGGGCACATGATCTTTAAGGCAATTAAAGAGCGAATATTATTCTTTTTTATTCTTCATTTCACACCCCTAAATTATGGGGAGTAAACTCATCATTTTATATATGCACATTTTCATCTCTTATTTTAATTAAAAAAAATCATCCCGCGTTATATAGGTTTATAGAATTTTTCAAGGGGGAATAAACCCACCAAAATTTGACATAGCTATATACTTGATACTGCTTTATACAAATGTGATTTAGGAATCACTAATGCCCATGTGATTTTCCACATGACCGGCATTTTTTTGGGGTAGTTTTCTGACATATTTGTTCGAAATTTTATTTTAATAAGATGGTGATTTCATTTATCTGAAACAAAATATTAGAATTATAGAGATTTTAAAAATACTAAAATCAACAACAACATGATTTATTATGATAAACAAAATAATCAAATCATTATTTAACTTAAAAGTGAGGAGGATTTTGTCGTGCATTTTTCCCATTGTCAACGTAATTCCACAAATGAGATAAAATTGGATTTCACCATTTAAAAAATAATGCTCTTTCAAAATGCCTTTTGCCTCTAGCATGGACTCTTGTAATTTATTCAATAACTAGAATGTTGTCAATGTTGATTTTTATCCGCCTAAAATTTTTTAGCTAAAAACGATAAATCTAACACTTTTCAAAAAAAAATTATAAGTCTGATAAAAAAACTGCAAAATATATATTTTAAGGATTTTAGCACATTGGTCCCCGAAACTTTAGGTTTTTTTGCAATATGGTCCTTGACAATTGAGTCCTAAAACTTTGTTAAGTGTGGCAATTGAGTGCCTAAACTTAGCTAAGTGTGCATTACTAAAAAAAACTTAGTTAAGTATGACAATGAAGTCCCTAATCACTAGCTTTGTCAAAATTAAGATGAAAAACGATCATCTGAGGTGTACATGACCTATTTATAAGAAAAATGACATAATTTTAAGCATTACAATGATTAAAATATACATAAAAACCAACAAAATTGTTAGAAATATCATTAACAATGATATAATTTATTTATTTTTATAATTTTAGACATAAATTAAATAACTTGACTCTTATGAGAATTAAATGAGCTGTATAGATATTCATATGCATCTCACATGATTGTTTCCGTCTTGATTTTGAAGAAACTTTGTGACTAGGACTTAATTGTCACACTTAACAAAGTTTAAGAACTCAATTACCACAAAAAAGTTTGAGTACCACATTACAAAAAAGCCTAAAACTTATAAAGCAAATGTGCCAACAGCTTTATATTTTATTTGTTATGAAAGATACTACAGCTGCAAAATATAAGAGGTAAAACCAACAAATCTTGCTTGATAGAAAAAGGTCTCCTTCTCCCAAATGCCAGAAATTTGGAATGAGGATGAGAATATAAGGAGAAAATAAGACACCCTAAAAATCATGCCTCTTTGATTTTTGGGTTTTTATTTTATTTATTTATTTATTTATTTATTTATTTATTTATTTTATTATTATTATTATTATTATTATTATTATTATTATTATTATTATTTTAAGGATCACCTCTTTGTTAATAGTCTTAGTACAGAAGTTGACAAAGTTTAGTTTATTGTCGACCTTTCTATGATAATAATGTCTTTGTGAACGTGATCGCATCCACTCACAACGGTCGTGATCCAAATTTGACCATATATGTCATATATTATCCCTTCAAAACGACTTCATTTAATATTCATTCATTGTAAACAAATGACATCTTAAAAAGAAAATTAAGGAACAAATTGATATATATCATTTCATGTATTTCTCCTCATGCACAATAAAGGGTACCTAATCTTATAACTCATTGACTATTGACTGACATCTGTTGTTTTTGTGCCATAAACACTAAAACTTGGACGTCTTAACAAATAATACGGTTTTGTCATAAAATTTTGCCCCCACATGTTATAATGACCAAGGAAAATCCTAGAATTAAATAGCATAATTTATTGATTTAAATCAAGGATTTTCTTATAAATACTATGTATAAATTTTGTGACTGAAGAATTTACAGAATTATTATACGATTATTCTAGAAATTCAACAACAGATTCTATAGTTAAATTAATTAACTATCATGATTTAATAAAGGGATTGATAAATTCCACCGCAACTTAGGCGAACGAAATTATCTATAAAGAACCTGAGAAATTTAATTATGAAAATTTTTAGGTGTAATGTACTGAGAAATACTCCAACGCAAATTAGATCTTTAATTGCCAAATTAGTCAAAATGGAGTTACGCGAGTAATCATAGCGACAGAAACTACTATGCAAGCTTAGATAGTGACATTATTAAAAAACTATGTCATTATTGAGTCTAGATACTAAAAAAGTCAAGTCTATATTTTATTAAGTCTAAAATAAATTTCTAGACTTAATGCAGTCAAAAATCGATACGCGATTAAACTTTGATCGATATTAGTTTATACTATGATTGGCATGTCACAGTATTTGAAAAATAAGAGAAGATCTGTCAGGTAATAAAATCTCCTATCGGCTAAATTAATTATTGCTGATAGTATAAAATTTACCTATTTGATGGAAACTTGCAAGTAAAAGCAAAGGACTAGAATCCCTTGATTTAAGCTTTCACCTCATAATAGTGTACTTGGCAATTGATTAAACCAAAACCAACACTCCACTCAATCTCACTTATGGCCCCACACTTAAGGGAAACAAAGCCTTGATTAAGCCTCATTAAGCTATTTAAGAGCTTAGTTAATTATAAATTAAATGGAGTAATTAGATTAGGTAAAAGTCTATAAATAAGAGTCCAAATAAAAAGCCATATTTTTTCACTTTCCTTCTCCATTTTCTCCTTCCACTATTGTGTATCCCCTTAGCTCTAGATGATTTTTTTTTTTCTTCACTTTCCTTCTTCCACCACCGTGCCTACCAATTGCCTTCAAGAAGGAAAATTTTGCTCTCAAAATCCCAAAAGAATTTCTACCACTTTCATAGCATAAAATTAAGCTCAACAAAGAAGAAAAAGAAGAATATAGAGAAGACTTTAGAACTTTGGGATTAAGGTAATCTCTACACCTTTTCTTTCTTTCCATTTTCCTTAGCAAAGAAAAAAAAATATGTTGCTTAGCTAGTACATATGTGATGGCCAAAGTATGTTCGATTTTTACATGAAAAAGTTTTGTCTTAGTGTTGATCCAAGGGGAAGAAAGAGTGGAGCTAGAAGTTTTAAGATCACCCATCTAAGAGTTGTCATCAAGGGTAAGTAATCTAAACTTTCCCATAAACTTCTTAAGGTTAAAGTTTATAACTTTATGAGAGATTTAATGATTGGGTGAGGAAATATGTTGTAATAATTATTCATGTGTGATTAGAATGGTTTGTGCTTGTATGTGATATTAAAAGTTAGTCATGGCATGTTAGAATTATGTTTTTGAAAGTTTTGGTTTGTGGAAAAATTTTCTACAAACTTTAAACGCATAAACAGAAGCCTTAGAATCAATTTTTTAAAACTTTACTAAACACGGGATTTTTAGTTTTTGACGTTTTAAACAAAAACCTATAACTGCAAAAAAATACAGTTTGACTCTAAATAGGCTTTTCAAGCAGTTTTATTGAACTGCCCAAAAACTGTCCAAAAGCTACCTAAATGTAGTTTGCAAAAAAACTGCCAAACAATTCTAGCAGTGCTGAAACTGTTTTGCCATTTTTGGGCTATTTTAGGTCTGAATTTTATGTTTCGCCAAACATGGAAGTTTAGATTTCGATGGGATGAACAACTTTTGTAGAGAAATTTTCTCCAAAATCTGCCTAAAAAATACAGTTATAGACAGTTTTTCAAAACAGTCCAAAAAAATACATTTTTTGCGTAGAAAATTGTTTTAAAGATTCAGGTCTTTTCGAGGCCGAACTACAATTTTCGCCAAACATAAAAGTTTTAGTTTGCAACAAAATGAAGAACTTTTGTGAAAAATTTTTTGTGAAATACCACCTTTAATTTGGACTTTAAATTAGACATATAAAAATAGTCAAAACTTTTAATTGGTAAAAAATTTCAAATTTTTAATAGGGAAGTAATTTTGCCAAAGAAAAATAGTAACCAGGACTTTAAAAATAAACAAGAAAATTATTGAAACACACATTTAAAAACAATTGACTTTTACGAGGAAAAACTTTAAAAGAAAAAAAAAACTTTGTTAATAAACAATTTCATATAAATCTTCCAAGATCACTCAACTGGTACTAGTTTTTACAAACAAAGATCGCATGACTTTAAAATTTAATTTTTCACTAAATCAAGAAATTTCAGTACTTTTGAAAGGTTATAAAAGCCCAAGATTTAATGGGTTAACAATTTCGGGCATTATTTTATAAAACGATTTTTATTTAAAATTCTAAGCTAAACGGGTAAGAATTTCAAAGACAAACTTTAATAAGTTTTCATTTGAATATTATTTCAGCAAGCATAAAAACCCAACACGATGGAGCTTTAATGCCACCATATTCGGCGCAGGTCCAACGCCTGTTTCAATCCAAAATGCCACGCAGAACACAGTCTATCAATAGAACGTATATGACGTTATGATGTCATTTTTGGGCTTTCGGGCTTAAAAACAATTATGAACCCATTAAATGAATTTAAAATAAGGCCAATTAGGACTTAAGATAAGAATCATGAATTTAGAAAATGTCTAATTTAATCGATTAAAGTCTCACGAATTTAACGACGATATATAATTAATTAATTATCTACTTTGATATGAACAAATGGCAATTAAGGAAAAGTTTAAATATTATGAGGATTTAGTTAAAAAAAAAATCCTTGTAATAGAAATGGTAAAATCCATGATCAATTAATAAAAGAATTTACGATCTAATAGAGCGGTTAAACTCTTATGGTTATGTTAAAATCTAAATAACATAAAACGAAGTATTCTTACACACTCCAAATGCATGGGTGTTTTGTATAGATTTATTTCTATTAGAAAAGAAAGAATTCAGAATCTATAGGGAAAGCCTACTTCACTGAAACAAATAAGTAGGAATCTCGCCTACAATGTAAACAGTTTTTAAATCAAACTGTTTTTACATGATTGCTAAAAATATGAAATGTATATTCAGTGATATGCCCTGCTATAATTATGACATATATATGTATCTAAGATATGATGAGTTAGCATCTTCTGAAGCTATGAATGATGTGTGCTGTATTAAAACATATTGTTTACTTGCTTTCAATTAAGCATGTTTTTAGTATTGATATGTAGTGCTATGTAGTAACATGTCATACTACATACGTATAATAATACAAGTGAAACGAAGTAAGATAAGTTAAGGGTGTCGTACCAACCTCTCGACCCACGGGAAGTCCCATGTTAAAATAATAAATTATAGATGGTCACAGTGTTGTTGGGACATTGCAAACCCTAACATCCTGTTGATCACGAGCACAACTGGTACGATCACCTAGGCCCAAACAGTAAGTTAAGATAAAGTTTGAATAAATGAGCATAAAACAAATCAATAAGCAAGCTTAAAATGATCATGCATTGATTTATCAAATGATCTTCAAATTGTTTTGCGAGTTGAACTTCCTACTTGCTGAGCGAAAGCTAATTTAAGTGTGTTCATGCTGTAGGTAAGGAACCCATCAACATCACTCAAATGGTCAATGGCGAGCAACAGACAAACAATGGAGATAGGAATGAATACCGCTCACACAAATATAACATTTTCTCATTTATAAGTTTATGAAATTATGCATGTTTTTTTTGTATGAAATTAAGTATGCATTAAAAAGTAAATAAGATTAGGTATACAAGTTTTTGGAAACTAGGGATGTAGTCATACAATCCTGGTCTGTAGAATGTTAAGATTTAAAAATGTTGTATTAGAAAATACAATAGATGCACTTGAATTTTTAAGTAAGAAAATTATAAGATCATTTAGAATAAAAATGATTGTATGAGTTTTATATTAAAATAAGTAAGGTTTTTAATGAACTTGTTTTATGAATATGTTATTATGAAAGTCTAAATGGTTATGCTTTAAGAAAACCAATATGGTAGATTTAAATAAATAAATTATAAGAAATTATTGTTACATTTAGTTTTAAAAGGACTAAGTTTTAAGAAAATTATTATGTTAGTTTTAAGATAATAAATTACAAATAAAATATATAAATAATCTGAAAAAGCATTAAAGAGCATTTTAAATAAGATTTTATAACGATATTCAATTTCGATTTTTTTACAAAATAGATTTATTTAAATAAAATTATGTTCATTATCTCTATGTTTAAAGGATAAGTTCTAAGGAATTATTACGGCTACGATTTAAGAAGTAAATATATGACGTAAGGAATTAAGTCTTTAAAAACTATGGTTATGTTTAAAAGAAATAATTGTAATCACATTTTGAACACGTTTGAGAAATTAATACTATTATGTTTGTTTAAAAAAATTCTACAAATTTAAGGGCCTTATATTAAAATATGTTTAAGTATTAAGACTATAAAGTCAAATAATGGCCACGTAAGGAGAGTCGTTACACATATGTTTGGATGGACAATATATATTTTCGCTTCCATTTTTTAAGTCGCTTACCTTCATATAGACAGTTAGTGTGAATTTCTTTTGTAATATGGACATATAAAAATAGCTCTATTAAATTATAAGTTTTAGTCTTTTATTTAAATGACACACATAAGAACGTTCATTCACCTAAAAGGTCATTAGCACTTTAATGTAATTTATTTTGTTAATCTACTTGAAGCTCAAGAAAATGTCATGCATGCCTAAAGGTCATTTTCACTTTTTTTTTTTTTTTTTTTTTTTTTGAGGTAGACCCTTCTGTCACCTTTTAACGGGGGTAACACGGTTGCTTATTTCCTACATATATATTATACATACATACATTATACATATATTATTTCCTATATATTATATTATACATATATTATTTTCCATATATATCTATATATATATATATATATATATGTATAGCATTCACGATGATATATTTTTCTTGGAGAGTCTTCCGATAAAAATTAGGCACAAAAAGTTGAAAGTGTTAGGTAAAACAATAAAAATAGTTTTTATGGTTATTTATATTTTATGTGGCAGTTCGACTGATAAAACTAACAGGAATTAAAAATTAAATAAATCTTATCTACTTCCCTCA